>JAQZDE010000027.1:0-50000 GCA_037576195.1 Phytoseiulus persimilis | reverse complement strand
GGAGGGAGCGTAAGACACACTCATCCTCCTGGCCGGTTCAAAGGCTCAAACTTCAGAACGAATCTGCGAAAAGCGGTGAACGTGTGAATCAGATGGTAATTGACGTCAATGCGTGCGGTACTCCTCTGGCCCAAAGTTCGAATATGATACGGCTACGGATCAGCCGTATTTGGGGTCAGCCGGACCTCCTTCAAACTTAGCAGACAGGAAGTATTCATCGGCGGATGGGATGACAGGAAGCATTCTTGTCGCCCGGAGCCCAGGTATGGGGGTCCAGGAACGGAAGCACAGCGTCGGGGTAACTCGAGCTAATTATGCCCAGCTTGAGAAGCGGAGAAGCTGTGGCAAGTATTGGGATTGCCAAAAGAATCACCAAAATGTTCTCTTTGACGGAAACGTAGGGGGCTCAGAACAACGGTGATCTCTGCTGAATGCAAAGCCAGCCTCAGGGCGAGTGTCAGAAAGTGCGATGGGCGGAAATCTCGAACTAGCAATGCTCCGTCTGATTCACGGTCATTTCGTTAGGTGTATCCGCAGATGCTTATCCTCTCCTGCATCTTCCAAGCCTGATCCTCCGACTACAATTTCGAGTCTCGAGGCGGAGTCGATTTTTCTTCGCGCAAGAACAGGGACACTTCGTTTCCCGACAGACGGTGTTGATGAACGTTGAGCGTCAAACGCAGAATGATACCTGGAATCCTCGCCTATGCCACGTGACGCCGGTACCTCTCTCATGATTTGAGGGACGTCTGAGTCACGAGAGTTCGTCACGATGACCCTCAGTCTCTGGTGCCGATTTCACCCAACTCCATCAGATCACCGAGCTCGGCGACACACTTGCAAGACTCTCGGAACTCACAATCGCTCCCCAAGCCACTTTGGGGCTGCGTCTGAAGCCCGTAAGGTTGGAGAGGAAATTCCTAATGAATATTCCCGGAGCAAAGCCGCTGGAGACATTCGTTCTCAGTGGCATTAGCGAAAATCGCAGGAGATTTGTCCAAAAACACAAAACGGCGCAGAACGTTGCACGAGCCGCGGTATCCGGAAACTTTGATTTCCCCCAACAGATCCCCCTGCTCTTCCTCAGCTACATGACTTTTCTCTCATGATACGAAGTGTTTTACATTGAAGCCCCCAATGTTGAGTCTTTCTCCCTTAGTTGGTCTCAATGTCTAAGATATGTGCTGTGATCCCGAACATTCATCAGTGTTATCAATCGAGAGCGAGAGGATTCTGTACTCATCGTTGTCGAGCCCTCGAACCATCTCCATATAGTCCCTATAACATGGACATCAAGGCCGAGTCCAGTGCGGTCTCCTGGAAGGCACGTCTCTCCACGTCTCCCTGGCTGTATCTGTTGCCACTGAAATCATACGATTTTTTGATCGCCGACTCTTTGATTGACTCTTTAGCGCCCATGTATGTCATTCAATCACGTGAGTTCTTACCACTTATCATTGAAACGCGAAATCATCACTCCGAGCAGCCCCAGACAAGCCATTCGAGGAAAATTCCAATCAGAAGATGCTCTGTGAGCTGTCATTCTCAAGGGGCAAGGGATGTGATGATGATGACGATGATCATCATCATGCCGTAGATGCTGAGGACCAGCGTATGACTTTGTGTCCTTTCTTGTGCGTATGTGCCTTGTGCTACGTTCATTGCAATTAAAACTATTGGAACGGTAGGGAAAGAGGCACGACTGCGATTCCGTGATATCTCTCCACAATTGAGAGGGAACCATTTAATTTATCACGTACACAACGCGTATTGGGAAGTCCGCATGTAAGAGAGTTTATAGGATAAGATCCAGCTTTCGTGAGCTACCAGCGAGTAGTTCAATTTCCCGGTGAATCTTCATCGCTGTGAGACCGTTGAGTCTCTCTTCTTTCATGGAGGTTCGCAGGTGTGTTTTCAGCATCTTCAGCACACTGAAAGTACGTTCGGGAGTCGAAGTTGTCACCGGCAGTGTTGCGAAATTTGGAGCAGGGTCGAGATTTTGGGATAGTCCTCCTCAGAGAGGCGGTTCATCGTCTCCAGTGCGCTTCGCGGTCGCTCTCCTTCGGGATCTTCGTCCACTTCAGTTTCCAACGTTCGTATTCGCCCTCAATTGTAGTCAAGCTACAACCCAGATCGTTCTGATAGAATTCCGTCACATATTTGAGATCACCGAATTCGCTATCCCCGATAAATCTCGGCACAATATATTGAATCTTCAGAGCTTCTTTTCTACAGTCCTCGAAGAGGCTAGCCATCTCGTGGATGAGTTCATCCAAGTAGTGTATCCAAGTTTGACGTCGATGTCCAGTTGAGAACAAATCGATTCGACCTGGCTGAAAATTCCGGCAAATACTGCTCCAGCGTTTTCTCTTCGCTGCTGCAAAACAGACGTCATACTGTCGACGGTATCGAGTGCACTAAACATATCGAGTTCGGCGGACTGAAGATTCACTGACAGGGGGAGTATTAGTGACGAAAAGCTCTCTATGACGAGAAGGGCTGCCACGAATCCGCACGAGCAAATCGAGGTTAGGAGCTCATGAGCGCGATGACTCGCGTCTCTCCTGTTTGTGCTGATGTCTTCGAGCGCGCCAACGATCGGCACGAACATCTCCCTGAAGGTAATGAAGGTCTTGTGACTTTCCATCCATCTGGTCGCACACAACGGCTACGCGCCACCTCATCGTTGAAATGTAGCTTGACTTGATTCTCGAAACTGGCGATGCGAGGGGAAGATTTCGAAATGAAGGAGTAAACGCTGGCGACCGTGCCCACAGTATTCCTTATTGTTCCATGTTGTGATGAGTGTACCATGGCAAGGTTCAAGCAATGGCTTGAGCAATGGAAGTAAAGAGCCTGAGGAATTCTAGATTTTATCTGAGTCTGAACTCCCTTGAACTCTCCACTCATGGTACTGCAACCGTGGTACCCTTGTCCTCTCATCTTCGCGATATCGATACCTCAGTCCTCCCCAGTATGCTCATCAGATAATACGTTTCCCTAAAAATCATATGCGTATCAGATAAGACACATCATCGATTTGAGTCCGCATTTCTGGAGGAGAGAAACGTCGACTACGCCGGAAAGTTTCGGTTACCGCAAATTTTTTGCGATTATGGCGGTCATTAACCGCGGTTAAATAACAGTTGCAAAGCCTCCAGAAGTCATGTACGCCGCGGCTCATCCCAAAACTCAAGGCCCTTGAAACGATGGTAACGAGAGATACGGGGAGCTTTTCGAGCACGCTGAAAGCTCGATAGTCTGAAGGCTGAGTAAGTGGCGGAATTTCCGGCAAGCCGAATGTAGCGAGCTTTTCGTTATGCAATTAACGTAGTTTTCGGACTCGTGGAGATGTTTCTGGTGAGACTGGATCCTTGCGCTATACTTTCATCCATCAAAGTAGGATACAATCCACCTTTCCAGTATAATCGAGGAGTTTCGGGGGGGGGGGGGGCATGGCACCCTTGGCCCACCCTGGGTACGCCACTGCATCCGATAGCTTGAGTAGCAGATCAGGCCCGACGTGGGGACGGCTCCGTTTTCTGTTTTTCAGCACCACGAGAGGGAAAAAAGCTAGACCTCAGCTATCGACTGTTGGAGATGGAAAGAGGAATAGTTCTTGGAGGGCTTCCTCGCTGACGTTCCGAGAATACGAGTCGATTATTAGCAGAGCTGTGCCCGCGGACCACGAGTTTGGAACCCTTGCCTTGAGCTCTTCATTCCGTGAAATGACCGGATTCGCTCCCGCAAGGGAAGGGACGGTAGCCTCACCGATAGCACACCAGAACCTGATCTGAAAATGATCAGAAATACCGACTTTTCCCTGAATCATATCCTGGGAATTGGGTGTTCTTCGCCTCATCTTGCTACTGTTGGTCCCGCTAAGACGTGTACGCTTCCTCCGGGTACCGTATCAGGAAGCGAGGGGTTGTTCCTGACTCATCTGATTCAGACTCACATTTCGCAGACGGAACTCCTCCAAGATTCAGGGCCTCCAGTATCGTATTTCGGACTCCGCGCGAAAGCTTTTATGATGTTGTCGCTGAGCGTCGTCTGCTCATCTTTATGGCTCGTTTCTGGTATCAGATGCTGCCCTCCACCGCTCTTCCTCCAACCTCCCTCCACCACCCGTGATGCTGCTGTCGCTCCTACCGCGACTGCTTCTCTCGTCCCTCCCGCGGCTGTCTGCCGAGTCTATGTGAAGAGCCGTCTGTCTGTCAGTTTCTGCAAGTCCGTACGTCCCACCCTCTGCCGAGCCAGCGAGCGACCAACCGTCCATCAGTCAGTCGGTGTGTCTGATCTTGTCGACTCTCTACACGGCCGGTGCTCGCGGCTCGCTCGGCCGTAGCTCCCTGGCTCTGTCTCGCAGCGCGCAGCAGCGGTGGTGGTACTTGTTGTTGGCGTGACGGCGGTAGCAGTCGCTGTGCTGGTAGTCTGGTGCTGACGGTGGTGGCAGCAGCAGCAGCAGCCGCAGCAAGTGAAGTGCCAGAATAGCGGCGACAACAACAGCCGCGATCACGACGACGACGACGACAGTAGCAGCGGCATCAAAACAACAACGGTGACGGACGACAGAAACAACGCGACAGCTGAAAGAAGGGAATGGAAGGAGAAAAGCAGGCGGCTGTCTGTTCGTCGTCTGCCGTCTACCTCCTGCTGCTGACGGACGATCCAACTGACCAACTGACTGCAGCCTGAACCTATTGATGCCTGTTTCCGAGCGACTGTATGACAACAGGGATCGTCTTCTGGGCTGGCTCACCGAATGATCGGCTGGCAGCAGCAGTAGCCTCATCATCAACAACAACCGCTACGGTAGCAACTGCGGCCGTGCAATCTCAAACCTATTAGTCAGTAAAAGTTGTCTATGCTGTTGCCACTGCTTGACTCGTAGCAGCACCGACAGCGTTCTGATCCGCGGCGGATGGAGGAGTTTGGCGACATTGTGATCGAAAACAAAGCGGACTCTCATGGAAAAATGTGAAAGCGATCTCGTGAGTGCTCTTGCTTCTCATCCGCGACGACGGAGTTGTCAACAGCCTCTACTGCGATCCCTCACTGCATATGCTCGGAGCTTTGGCTGGGTTTCCGATGTCTGAATCAGGAGCGACATCGTATGAAGCCACTAACGATCCAGTGCTTCTGATCATTGATTTGCAACGACAACAGCGACGATGAACTCTGCTGCAGCAGTTTGAGCGATCGCACGAACGTTTGCCGACTGGAATCTATTCTTTTTGGTAAAATTTGGAGTATACAACGCCGGCAAATCAGGGCGCAGTCGGTCCACGACGTCGACATCCACGTAAGAGACTAAGAAGCTCTCAGCATTTCATGATATCCACGAGAAGCTTGTGCGCTGTTCTCGAGACTTTCGAGCTGAAAATCGACAACCGCAGGAACAGCAACTCTAGTGGCCGAGTGGACCGCGTTGGGAATATCGAGTCAAACACCCACGACAGAGAAATTCAGCCAGTTGTCGAAGTTTCCATGCTTGCTCTAGTGTTCGCCTCGTGTTGGGATTGCAACGAGCAAGGAGCGAGCGCGTCTACAGCAGCAACGATTTGCTCAACCAGACATCATGGAAAAGTTTTCCCCGTTGTGCTTCCTAACGCTGAACAGGGGAGCGGTGAAATTTTACACCGGCAGCTGCTGCAGCTCGGACCAGTATAGCAACAAGATCAGGATGAGGATCAACAGCAAGTCGACTTACGGTGACAGCAGACTCAACAAAAGTGTCGTTAGCAGCATTGTTCATGAAGGTTGCAGCAACAGCGACAACAACCGTCACAATAAAGCGTTCGCCAGTTTGACTCCTTTCGGGAGTGTCTCCGAAAAGGTTCGTCGTTTCGGATTTTCCATAGCGTACTCGGTTCTGAGAAGATATGTTCACGTAGCAATCATGTCTCAACCCGTCGGTCAGAAGTCTGATCTCTGAAACGTTTGAACAAGGAGAACGAGCTCCGAACTCGGATTATGGCTTGACGGTTACCGGGATATTGCTCCCGACCTGCTAAGATTTGTTTCCATTCACATCCTGCTCCTGGATGACAACATATTCTAAATGAGCGAATTTGATTCTACGCGAATAGTCTTGGATCGACCGAATACTGGTTGGACTCGTACACCATGCCACATCCAATGAAGTGGCGACCTCGCACGCCAACGTCGCGATGGCATAAACAATAACAACGGCACGACCCTGAAGGTCACTATCGTCGGAAAAAGACACTCCAAGTACCGTCGTATCAAAACGAAGATCGACAGCACTGATCGTTTCCTAGTTAAACGCTCCACAGCGCTCCATGCTCGGTCTCTGAATGCATCTCTCGACCAGGGAAGAGGAAGTGTCATTATGATCGTCATCATTATTTATGTTGTTATCTGCAACCTCCATCACAATCATCATCATCAGCATCGACACGAGCTGCGTTTTGAGAGCTTGCAGAAGACGGAGTGTTCGAAGCGAGCGTGCCTGATGTTTACTTGTGCTCGAGGCTGCTTCCACCTAAAGAATTCGCTAGTGGATTCGGTGTGACATTCAGTGAGTGACTGACATCGAACGTCTTGGTCTACACTGATTCGTAACACCGAGTCTCATCTCGCAAATTTGTTGTCCATTATTCGCTCAGCCACGATTGACGGAGGATATTGCCGACAACGACGCTTGCGTTTTATGAGAACCTGGCTTCAGGATAAAGGTTTTTCTGGTTACTTGTTTGGCTCTCTGTTGACGACGCTTTCGTTGTTGACGTCGTCGCTGCCGCTAACGTTACCATTAACGCAACCGCTGACGTCGTCTCGTTCCCCGTCGCCGTGAACACCGTAGTGGTCGGCGTTCTAGATTGATGAGGTTCAAAGAGGAGGTGACAAATGAGCGCCGTTCGGCTCTCACCGCTCCATTTTGTGGTGAGTCCACCTCGTATTTCGAACCGCGTCTCCGTACGTGATGGGGGCACACTTCGTCTAAACTCCCGCGATTCGGCAACGATTCCGATCACCGCTCGACATCGGTTTTCGGCCGAATTTCTCGAGCTTCCGCTTGATCTTGAACAGTTTTGAATGGCCCAGGCAGCTTCATCGCAACGCCATACTGAGCATGCTAGAGAGTGCGCAGTTGTTTTCCGTGCCGCTACTCACTGCGAATAGCGAGACCATGTGATATTTATGCGCTAAGCCGCTAGTTGAAGCCCCAGGGCCGTCCAAGTTCGTTATGATTCTGATCGGGGTGTGGTGTCCTGGAGAGAGAAATCAAACGAGAGCCTGTTCCGAGTCCTCTTAAGTCGTTCTTACGGCCAGCGTGGCTCGCGACCAGAGCGAATGAGGGCAGATAAACCTCAAATGCAGTGCAGGGCGTCCCTTGAAACCCACAGAAGAATGGGATCGTTTCTAGATAAGCGAGAGGGTAGCGGGAGAAGTTGCGGCCAACAGCGCGGTCCAGGATTTGCGCAAGCCCATCTCAGAATTTCCATCGTTCGTGATCGTCGTTACGGCGATTGTGATATGTTAGAACTTCTGTAATGACCGCGGCGACGCGCGATGCACGTTCGGTTGATACTTTGTATCCTTTCCAGAAAACAGAACATGAGCTACGCTAACGCGCTCCGGGCGACGTCAAGGCAAGAACACGGACCACCGCTCTTGCATTTGACAGCGCCGTCAGATCCAGGATTCTCAGAGGAGGCGAATCAACCGCGGGATCGCTTGCGATGCCAATTATGGTGGAAACGTCGACCTGAGTCCTCTTTCCTTCCTGATCGGTTGATCGTCCTTGCCGTGGCCCGTTCTTGATGGTGCTTCTCTGAAGTACCCGGTCATGATATTCCCGTGCGCTAGCTTGCGTTAACGGGGCACTTGAAAAAAAATGTTAGTTTTCCGTCGGTTTGGCTTCCCTTCATTGAAGGAGCCATCTGGCTGATTGAGTCTGAGAGTGCTCTTCTCGTGGGTACGCGCCGCGGAAACTCGCAAATCGTTTGCCAGGGCATCCCTGCTGATTGAGCTCCTCCTCTCAGTCCGGACAGACAGTTTCCGATTCCTCGTGCATGTCCATGATCTTCAAAGAAGGCCTTGTATCTGTAATATAACTTTGCGCGCAGTCCACCGACTTACGCGGTCACTTTGTTGACTCGAAGACGAGTTTGCCAGCGGTCACGATGGTGGCGGTTGCTGGTGGTGGTAAAGGCTGGTCGGCTTCTTGAATCGACGACCTGGCTGGTTTTTGTCTGAGCGGCGGCGCAGACTAGTACACCGTGTCAGAAACACCTCTCAGATAAATACGCAATCGAATCAACCGAAACATGTGCGGCGCCGCGCTTCACTGCCGAGAGCAGGATCCGAAGCTGGTGTCGCAAACGGCGAAATGTGCGGATTGAGGAGGAGACGAAAGAGCGCATTGAATAACCCGCAATGGAAATTCGCTCCCCTCTCGTTGTTGAGTCGTAACTGCGGGAGACACAGGAGCGTGGTGGTGTGGCGATGTTTTTCCGGTTCTCAATCGGCCGTGATCTCGTAAGCAAAATATTCCTAAGATTCACACCCCCCAAGTTGGACTATACTTCTAACATGATGCCTTTCTGGGTGTGGCCGGAGGTCTCCCACCCGCCGCCGCTCAGACGTTTCGTGAATCTAGGCGCCATCGCGGCCTTGTGCCACTCCATAAGCTCTCAGCCCTCAGAAACGCTCTGCTCTCCCCCAGCGAGCATCGCTGCATGTACACCGACCACTCCTCGATTGGCTTGCCCATCCTTCTGTATGCGCGAAATTGTACTCGACTGTCGGTGGATACATCACGCGCAGAGTTGAATTATCCGAATCAGGAGGTTCCTCCTCCATACGCATCCCTTGATACTTCCAGGAACTACCAGAAGCTAATGTCAAGGTCACGGCAGGGACTCTCAGAGTCTGTCCGGTCTCAATGATTCCCCGTTCCTGCTATGAGAGTTCGAAGGGTTCGAAGTTTCGGAGGATCCTAGACTTGTTCGCCTCAAATGACTCCGGAACGAACCTGGATAGTTGGAATCTCTTGTAGATGTGTCCGTGGGGCACCTGCCATTGGACACTTGTGACATCATGGACTATTGCCCGGGAGGAGGTTGAACCGCTCCCTTTCGTACCAGACAGCGGCCGAGTCAAAGGTCAAAATGGTTCCTTTGCGGAAACACGGAGCGGGTGCACGCGTGAGCCAGACTCTTGAGGGGTCGACGGGGGATGAACTGGGTAGATGCTTCGGATCCGTGCGCGATTCGGATACGAGGCAGACGTGATCACAGTCGAACACGCCCTACGAGGAGCCATTTGGGCCCGTCTCTCGTTGACAATTCGGATCATCTTCGATCGGGCACAACAACGCGAGGGCTCCGAAAAGCTTCTCCGCCGCCGGGCGATTCGCGATCCTCGGCTATCAGCCGCTCCCGCACAACTACGTTGTCGAGCGGGATTCCGATTTTCCCCAATGAAGTCAAGTAGGCCTCAATCGGTCCCGGCCTCCGCGGTTCGTATCCCTTCGTAGCAAAAATCTGCGGGGGTGAGCTCTCGCTAGCTCGGAATCAACAGATCCAATGCTCCTATCAGGCTCGCTCGGCACTGGACGAAATTCAAGGCAGGCGTAGAGGAGCTATTTCGTGTCGGCATTTCGTGACGCGGAACGCCTGCTCCGTTTGAGAGCGTCTATCTCAATCCCGGAATAATTTCTTGTTCTGAAGGCCATCTTGAAATGTTCGCAATTCAGGCAGGGCTCGAGTGATCGTTCTCTCAGAAGAGTTCCCTTCACTGAACCGCTGATCGGTCGAAGAGCGTTACGGTTTCGAGCGAGCCGACGCGAGCTTTAGGGTGTGCGAGAGCGCGAGCCTTTTCGAGATCAAGTTCGCTCGGTTTCTCAACCACGTGTCTACCATATGCGGGGGACGTGCTCCCCTCATAGAAGTCAGTCTCGGATTCATGGGTCGACCTGATTGATGACGTAGTCTTCGCTGGGATCGCGATTCACCCCGAGAAGAAATACTCGGAGTGCGAAGCGCGCGAGGCGGACCAACGTGCGTCGACCGTGACCTCGAGTGTTCTACGCCGACCCGCGGGTAGCGCTGTCTGCTGTCGCGGGCCCTCTCCGTTTTCGGCGGCTCCTCTATAAGCATTTCGGGGGAGTTCTTCTCCTCTTTGAGGCGCTGTCGGTATGGCACTCGGAGAGGGTCCCGAAAGAATCGCGGAGCGAATTCTGCTTGCGAATCCCCCGCCGCAGAGCTTCCGAGGCGTGGTGTGAACCCCTCGTAGCTGAGACCCCGACTCGAGACTGACTCGGCTCAACATCTGGAGATCCGTGATCTCCCGCGAAGCGATTTCTAGTTGCGGAAGATGCGACCTTCCGAAGGATCGCGGTCACGTGATTCGCGAAACCGGGATCTATGGGCTCAAACGTTGACGGCTAGACGGAGATTTGTGGAAGACTCCCGTTAGGAGTCAGTTCGAGATTCTCTGCGGCGTATTCCTGGCCATTCTCGTCAGTCGCCGACGGTTCCAACCATCTGTCACGGTCAATGTAGTCCGGTCGACGCGGCTTGACACCTTGAAAAGACTTGACTTAGGTTACGAGCGTTCTCCGGTCGTGATTGCATCTCACTTCCAGTCGCTCTGTCGGTCTTCTCCTACACTTTTACTACGCGACAAAAACGAGTGTGGCGTCATTCGGCGTGGTTGCAGATGTCAGAGCTAGCAGTGACATCTACAGCCACAGAACAACTCGTTGCAGTCGAGCTGTTCTGTGGCTTACGAAGCGGAGGTTCCGAGCTGTTTCGGGGCAGCGAACGGGACGACGAATTCCGACACACCCGATCGCGGATCTGGGATCCGCAAGTATTTCCCTGTAGTTTCGTTTCCGAATCACCTTCCTGACGTCACATCACGTGGAAGTGCCGTTCGAAATCTCCGCCACTGGTTTGCCTTCTCCGACGCTTGCCATCCGTCGCCAATGTTGCCCGCTGATGCTAGCGGCCGTCAGTCAGTCATGGTCGTCGTCGTTCGAATACTTGCTCGATTTTCCCTCCCCTTGACAGACTCGAGCTCGGGCCTGCAGCCCTCCCTTCTTGCCCGGCCGCTGCGAAGTTCTCGCAGTTGTCATCGGTGCTCAGCAGAGAAAGCGGGCAACCAGCAAATAGACTGACTAACAGCGAGCGGCACGCTATGACTTTCGTTTCTGAGAGGCTCATCCGGAAATTGGGTGCAGTGGTGTCACTCTTCACGTGAAGCATGCTCGCTGCAGGGCAGCGTACGACCACACGCATCATGAGAGGTTCTCCGTCCTGCAATGCCAGCTCTCGACTCGGGAACCTTCTCATCCCGTTGTTCTTGTTGCAGATGGAAACCCACAGTCAGCGACGAGTCGATGGTTCGCGCTAACGCTGTCGTCGGACATCAACAGTCCACAGTCGCAGGATCAGATGAGTCCAGTCGCTGAAGACACCACCGCTAGATCATCGCTTTGCGTCCAGCTCTAGCGCAAGGGAGACCCCTCAGCGATCCCCCACCACCCCGCCCCGAGCGCCGTGAGGACTTGCTTCACGTGGTAATTTGTCCTACGTCCAATCACGTTATCAGCACAGCTACAGCAACGATCAGGGACAACAACTCCTGACGCTTCGTAATCAAGGATGAACAGGCGATCGCCCGACAAGGAGGCGCGTTCGCCCGACAAAGAGGCGCCGTCGCCCCCACCTCCGCCTCCTCCTGCTCGGAGTTCTCTCAGAAGTTGTCAAACAACTCCTGAGGGCCATCCGCGTAAGAGGGTCTCTATCCTCCGCCCGCAGAAGACCTCCTTGGTTGGAGTATCTGCACCGAAACCCCCTCCTCGAAGGCTGGTCTCCTCGCAGGAACGAAGGCGGGAAACGACCCCCACCAGCGATGCGAGAAGCCCGACGTCACCTGAGAAGAAGAGAACT
Source organism: Phytoseiulus persimilis (assembly GCA_037576195.1). Classification (NCBI taxonomy): domain Eukaryota; kingdom Metazoa; phylum Arthropoda; class Arachnida; order Mesostigmata; family Phytoseiidae; genus Phytoseiulus; species Phytoseiulus persimilis. Next base: position 38,073 of record JAQZDE010000027.1, on the reverse strand, counting down.
TCAAGCAGTTCGCGTTCGCATGTCGGCTCATCCGACAATCATCGACAAACTACGAGTGCAGGAGGATCGACCACTTCATCTCCATCGACAACAACCTCATCGGCGACAACCGTAGCATCGGCGACGGCTGTGTCGTCAGCAGCAGCGACTGTGACAGCATCGACCGCAGCTGGACCTACCTCGGAACCATCAGAATCACCGACGGTAATGACGCCCGCGGACGCGCTGTCGCCGAAAAAGGTTCGTATGATCGAGGAGGTTTCTCAGTTTAGCGATAAGGGATCCAATGAAATGACTCTTTTGAATCATGAACAGAACGCTCAACCCGAAGACGGCAGCAAGACAGCCGACGCAAACGTTCTTCTCTCGAAGTCAAACGGGGACAACAGGTTAGTCTCTATCGAGTCGACTCCGTTGTACCGGTTGCGTCGAAAGCAGCTATCTTGGATGTGACTCTCTGAGAGCAGTGTTCGAGGATCGCAGATCGGCTCGACCAATGGTTGACGGTGCCGCCTGCTGACCTGTTAGGGATTCTCGCCTCATTCGAGCGAAACGCGTCTCGAATAGGGGGATATCCGTGATCCCAGAGCTCTAAGCTCAAGAATGCTCTCCGGCTCCTGGTCCGGCGGCGTAAGCAGAAAAATTGCCGATTTCGGCCGCAACGAGAACTTGGCAGTGTTGGGTTAATCTACCGACCGCCTGAGATGAGCCCATGGATGGCTGCGGGTTCTCGGAATCCGTACCGCAGGCTAGCGGTTCTATGCACTCCAGACAGATGCTGAAAGGGGGGCACAACTCGAAGCCGCCCCGTAGGATAACAACCAGAAATGGGAAGAGGAAGGGGTGAGGAGGCGCGATTGGATATCGATCGATTCGAGATCGCATTGCTCATTTGAGCTCGATCTCGTTAACTTCTCGACGAGCAAACATAGGGTTATCCCAAGTGCGGCCGCAGTGCACCCGGTGAAGAGCGCGGCACGGCACAGCTGTGCTGTTGCTGAGTGTTGTTGCTCGTGAATACGTTGCACAGTGTACGCCGCTCCAATGGCTGTTCGGGTGCCAGCAAAGCCAAAGATTAGGAAGTGGTAAGAGGAGGTGATTCCGTACCGAGCGCGAATATTAGCGATGTTCGAAAGCACTCGATCGCCATGTTCTTCTCGTGAGAACAGTGTCAGATATCTGACGATGTTGGAGCGAGGCTTCTAGACGTTGAGAGGAGCGATTCCGGAATGTGAACTTGGGGTCCGGCTGCCAGATGAACGACCCTCGTTGCATGCACAACACGGAGTTCGAGGTCCAACGTTTCCGAGCCGGAAGAGTTCAAGTGGAGCTAAACCTCACAGCGCTTGTGTGTTTCCAGGGAAAAACTAGGCATGTTGGGAGTTGATGAAGAACACGGTGTGCTGGAGCTTCAAGAACAACTCCCTTCGATACAGAACATTTCACTGAATGACGAAGATGTGAACGTAAAGGCCAGGGCCTCGTCGCCCGATGGGCGATTCCTGAAATTTGAAGAAGAGATCGGTGAGTCTCCTCATGCCGATCAAGTGAAGTCACGAAGCCGAGTGAAATGCTTGAGGCTCGTCTGACTGGCTGTCCTTGACCTCGAGAGCGCGTCGCGTTGCTGTTCCGCGTATACATCAATCCAGATGTGCTAAACTGTACAATCATATTCCAGGTCGCGGTAGCTTTAAAACAGTCTATAAAGGGTTGGATATATCAACCGGAGTATCTGTGGCATGGTGTGAGCTACAAGAAAGGCTTAATAAAGCCGAGAGGCAACGCTTCAAAGAGGAAGTGAGTAGTGCGGCCGCTTCCGGTCGAGAAGAAAAGCTGAATTCGATGTTAGCGAGAGGCTCCCGTCCTTGTTGAAGTCCTCCTTGGCCGCTTTCGGCCCGACTTTCGTGAGCCCCACAGGATGGCTCCGCTGACCTTGACACTGTTCTTGCAGGCTGAAATGTTGAAGGGCCTCCAACATCCAAACATCGTCCGATTTTTCGACAGTTGGGAGGACACAACCCCCAACAAACGCAAGATTCTGGTGCTCATAACAGAGCTGATGACATCAGGCACCTTGAAGACGTATCTTAGACGGTTTAAGAAGATTAACACCAAAGTACTGAAGAGCTGGTGTCGCCAGATTCTGAAAGGTCTGATGTTCCTCCACTCGAGGCAACCACCAATCATCCATCGGGATCTGAAATGCGACAACATTTTCATCACTGGTATGTGAAAATGCTTCTCGGACGGGGAGCCCGCATCTCTGCAAGAGATCCCAATCTCACAGGCTTGTCAGACTCTCCTCGTGTGAACCCTACATCGTTTCATTGATTCCCCATCTTGCCGGAATGTCCCCGAAGGTACGGTTGCGGCGGCAGCGCCTCTTATCTCCACGATATGCTCACAGCGCCGTTATCCGATTCCAGGAACGACCGGAGCAGTCAAAATTGGAGATCTTGGACTCGCAACTTTGAAGAATCGAAGTTTCGCGAAATCTGTCATTGGTACGCCCGAATTCATGGCTCCGGAGATGTACGAGGAACATTACGACGAAGCTGTCGACGTTTACGCTTTCGGTGAGTCCGGCGAGAAGCAGCCCCGCCCGCAGTCAGATAACGTCGTCAGCTCCGATCAGTTCTCACAGATAACTTGATAACTTCTCAACGATAAGTCAAATTCTATCGTTCCGCCTGAATGGGAAAGAATGTGACGCAATCGGTGCGTTTGGAACGATTGCCCTGAGCGCAAACTCCCACGGCTGCCTCGATAAAAAAAACGTCTCGAGCTTAGGTTTCCCACTGAGCCAACTACCACGATGTTGTTTCGGTGACTGGATAATGAAACGACTCAGGCAATAGGGCTGAGCACAGGGTCAAACGCCCTGGGAAGTGACTGCGTATTCTCAACGAGAGGAAGCCCTGGGCATCTTCTTCTTCGTTGACTTGTTCAGAGGAGTATCCGGCGACATTACGGCGCCGAACAGGAACAAAGCCTCTCGGAGTCTAGGATGATATGGACCATTGGTCTGGGAGATTCAATGGCCAAAATTCATCATGAGAGCCGCTTCTTTCGCGTTCCTCCAAGCTTGGGGGGAGCTTCCATTTGACCCACCCAGTCTAGCCGAGTGCTCACAGCCAGATCAAGGACGAGAGTCTCCTCTCGATTCGGACATTATTCGTCGACGGGGCTTAAGGCTAATCCAAAAGCTCATAGCTGACTCTCAGTATAATGACACTCGCCAAACAACGCCATTGACCAAATTTTCCCGCAGGCATGTGTATGCTGGAGATGGCGACGTCGGAGTACCCATACGCCGAGTGTTCGGGACCTGCTCAAATCTACAAAAAAGTCACCAGTGGAACCAGACCTCAGTGCTACGATAAAGTAAGTTATGAACAATCACTCGGAGTTCGGAAACCATGCTGTCGGGAATCTCATGATTTCTGCTCCGCGGTTGATCTTATCCTGACAGTGGATCGCTGAGGCGAAGGGGCAAGTGGGAGTTTGGTTGACTTCTACGGGTCAGATGGCACTTAAGCGTATGTGTCACCTCAGCTTGATGAAGGCGGCTGTTGTTTTGGTCGTTGTGGCTGACGCAGGCTTTTTCACATGATTGTCGAGGAAGCGTTTTCTAGATTAGGTTTTGCTTCGATAAGTCGCTTGCGCGTAGAGTGCTTTCGACCGCGTTCCCGCTGTAGCTGATCGCAAGTCGGAGATCGGCGGTGGCCGCATCGCCGGCATCCGAGAGTTTCTGATATCGCTTTCGCAACATCCGCGAATGGGTGTAGATGTTTATTTTGCGAAACGCGGAGAAATCCTACAGGAAGAAGAGTCAAGAATGATGAGCGTCGTTTCTCGACCACTCGCCGCGTTGGTCGTTAAGTAGCCTGAGACTACCGTTGCCGCCTCTGCGACTAGATCGAGAGACAAACGAGAATCGCATTCATTAGGCGAACGCTTACAAAGTCCACCTGTGGCTCGTGATTAGAAACCTCATGCTCACATCTCAGGCCACGACGCACTGAGAGAATACGAATCGTTCTGCTGTTTTTCATCGATGCTATCATAATTATCAGTAGGGGCGAAAACGGTCGCCTGCAAGGCTCCTCCTGAACGTTCAATGGAGAAACGTGTTTGGATTTGAGCAAAATCGCATAAAAACTGCGTGCCACGTAGCGGACATGCTGTTTGTCAGTTTTCGAGCAAGTCAGTCAGCCCTAATGCTTCTCGGTCCGAGCATTCATTCGTAGATTGCGCCTTGGGCCACTTTGAATGCCGCGTGAAACTCGCGCTGTCTGAGTCTATATCAGGCGCCATGTGGGTCTAACGATGTTGTTTGATTCTGCGCTTCAGGTAGAATCTCCAGAACTCAAGGATATAATAGGACAATGTATTAGGTTGAAGAAGGAGGAGAGACCGACAATCAAAGAGCTGCTCCAGGTCGATTTCTTCCAAGACGATTTGGGAATAAAGGTTAGTGGGAAGTCTGTGTCGAAACTCAGGGTCCGCTGATTCAATCACTGATCCGCGCGAAGGCAAGTCATGTCCATGCTGCGGGCTCGAGTGTGTGACTCATTTCTTCTTGCCTCCACAGGTTGAGTTTTGCGATAGAGACAAAACTCTCGGTTCCACCGATACCAAACTCGACATGAGGCTTCGAATACTCGACCCGAAGAAGCGCAAAGACAAACACAAAGAAAATGAAGCCATTCAGTTCGATTTCGACATGAATATCGACAACGCGGACGAAGTTGCCAAGGCCATGTCTACATTGACGGGTGAGTTGGACAATTTAATAGCTGGTCCTCTTCAAGTACCCATTCTCGGGCTATACCGGTGAAAATCAAAAAACAACGGAGCTGGCTCCCGACGGAGACCCCCAGCTTTCCGAGTTGCAGCAACTTGTGAATCTGGACCTCTCTCTCTTTTTCCAGGAATCATTGGCGAAGAGGATATTCGGCTGGTGTCGATGCTGATTCGCAATCAAGTTGCTTCCATGGTTCGGGATCGTCAACATTTCCAGACGAAACCCTTGACGGCCACGCCGGCAGCGGTGTCAAACCCACCGCACGCCGTGGATGAAGCTCACCCGGCCACACTCACGACGATCCCAAGCCAGCAAAATCATGTCGCCAACGGACAAGCGAGTCAGCCAGTGATGGCTTCTCAATCGGCTGCACCAACCATCACGAATATTCAGTTACATCATGTAAGCAACTCGCAAGAATAGATATCGTTGATAGTCGCTCTGCTAGAACGACAAGAGTTCGCGGGTCTCGCCAATCGTCGAAGGGGACGTCAAACGTGCCAAAACGGTTCGGGTCGGAGCAGAGCGCGCTCTAGCTCATTCATCCATTGTTGTTAAATCGTCTTCTCGGCTCTGTCGTCGACTTTGAAAGATATGGGCTAGAAGCGTAGGCTGGCTTATGACGAGTTTGAGCCTCACACTATTCTCATTGTCGTTGTTGTTGTCGTCGCCGCCTTCATCGTCGAACGTCATTTCTAGAGGGTGGGCCTCCATAACGGTGACTGATGTTGACAGGCGCGCTCGCGACCTCGCATGAGTTCGACTGCGGCCAAGCCGTCGCTCATGAATGGGGGGGGGGCAGGATGCACTGCCGAATCTCCGATTGCCTTGAGATTGGGGTGGATAATTCTCTGTGTCTTTTTAAGGACGAGAACAAGGTCATGGAGACCATGGGCGCTCAAGGAATGGCGACCCCATCGGTTCATCAGTTGACACCACGTGATCCGAGCAATCCGAACTTGAACGAAGTATCAATGCAATTAGCGCTAGATCCTGGATCTGGAGTCGCCACACCCTCCGCGACACCAAGCCAAAATCAGAGCTCCAACCTGACCGCTCAAGAACAGCAGGAAGAGGTACGAATCCCGGAATGACAGACAATCGCGACGATACCGATTCGGGCCACTGTAGTTGTAACTCGGAACAATGACCAACTAATTCGTTCCAGGAAGCCTTCATGGCGATGCCTGAATTGCCGGGAGGAATTCCTGTTCCGGTTGGAAACTCAACGCACCAACAGCAGCAGACCCAACAACAAACTCAACAGCAGCAGCAACCGCAGCAATCGCATCCTCCTTTAAGCAGTCGTCAGCAGAATGTGTTTCTATCCTTGCAACTTCACGATGATTCGTGCATCGATTCCGCTAGCGAGAATTCCGATCTCCCCGATCGGCCTCGCCGCAAATCAAAACGAAAACGCAACGGGGTGGAAGACAGGACACCATTCCTCAAAGTGATTTCGCTCGAGGGGAACATTGTCGAAGTCCTGTTCGACGCTCCCAATCTGAAACTAGTGACGTTCAAGTTCGACTTCACCGAATATGACTCGTCGATAGATATCGCCAACAATCTCGTCATCGAGAAGCATCTCGCTGAAGAGCATTTGGACACGTTCGCCCAACAGTTGGATGACATTATAGGTCAACTCAAAGAGAATCCGACCCAAATGCCCCAGACGAAGTATCCGGATTTGGACGAAAGTGATTCTGAGGTCGCTGAAAGCAATCTGGCTTCGCCCACAAGACGAGAGCGGTCGGCAGCTCTAGAGTCTTCGCAGGCATCGCGGCTCGCTTCGCCCGACCGATCGAAAGTAGATTCGATCAACGACACTCGTGAGCCATCGGAAAGCCACGCGAATCCATCCGGATGTACGTTGGATCGTAGCTCTATCCCCACGTCCGAGCTGGCCAGTCTAGCGGCGACTCCAGCAGTGCCCGCGCAGAACATCGCGGCTCCGACAGCCCCGCTGGCGCAAATCCTCAGCGATACAGCTAGAAATCATTTGCAGTTGAAGCTCGCAGAGCTGAAACTCGCCGAGAACCAACAGGCGGCGCCTTCGCCGGATGTCGGGACCGGAAACCCGACGGAGCACCTCGTGGTCGAGCACTCGATCCAGGATACGCCGCCAAACGGACTAGACGGACGTGCGGCAGCCCAACAACAACAACAGCAACAACAGCTACCTCAGGCGGAGAAAGTTCATCCGGTCACTCCCGCCGTTCCAGCGATCGAAAGCAACAAAGCCAAAGAAAAAACCACCGGAATAGAACTCCAACAGGGTCTTCAGGCAATTTTCCATCCGCAGACTCAGCCGAGCAGCCCACCGAACGAAGCGACTGTCGCGAGTTCTGTCTGCATCACTCCGTCGATCGCTGACGGAGGACCTCCGGCGGACAATGGTCTTCGTCAGGCATCCGAAGAGACTCTTGTGGCCGCCCCGGCCGCCACGATCCTCTCTGTGGAGACGCCCGCGACAGTGCCCGAAGCCGGTCCTGAGTCGAGCGCAGACCAACAGGCTATGAAGCTATCGCGATTCCAAGTAACGAAAGTCGCCGAAGATCTGGCTCCCTCCTCGGAACACGAGCCGGCCTTGTCGACAGTTTCGCTGCTCTCGGAACCGATCACTGGTCCCTCGACCCAAGGTCTTTCCGGCTCCATGCCGACGAATTCAGTTCATCAACAGCAGCAAAGCGCACAGGCGCAGCAGCAGCAACAGCTAACTATAGCTGAAAAAGTGAATCGCTTCGTTGTGTCGCGTGTCGAAGACAATCAGCTGATCGACTCGGCCCTCGACAAAACCTCAGTGTATACGACGGAGAACTCGCTGAACTGCAATCAGCACTCGCTCTACTCTCTCATGGATTGTGAGCCTTCCGGCGAGCAGAATCCCGCCTTGAGCCCTGCGCAACGAATCGCCTACTTGTTCAGCAGACAGCGCAGAGAACTGGACACTCTGCAACAGAGACACAAACAGGAGTTGGCGGAACTGTGTGCCGCCCTCAACCCTGAACTCGCCGCGCTCTCGGCAGCTGCAGCTGTGGCCGTCGGCGGCCTCAAGCGGAGCCTGTCCACGCCGAACCTGACAGTCCGTTCGCAGACTGACCTTCTAGTCTACGGACACGATGCTCCGAGCCACGAGTCCGACCATCTGCAACTGAACGTCACCATACAAGCCGTTGAAGATTCGCTGCGACGCAGGAGGATGGCGCACGACGAATGACAACAGCTTTTCGGCTGCTCATGTACATAGTGTATTTTGAGTCCTTGGATGTCTACGAGAAAGTTTCAAGCGACTTGCATCCGAGCCTAGATAGAGAAGCGATCTAAACAAGCGATACGACAACTTTTAGGAGGCATAAAGATAAAGACAGATACGAAAGCCACGCATGTCAACCGTGTGTTGAGTTCAGACGTTGGCTGGCAGCCGCTTCCGTAAGCCAAATATTTTCTCATGGGAGGCAGAAACTTTTCGATAACGATACCTATATGAATGACTAATAATAATAACAACAATGATGATGGTAATGACGGTACTAATGATTCTGGAGGAAATTCCTGTCGGAAAACTTGAATGGGAATCGCAGGAACATTTGGAGGTTCAGCCTGCTTCCTACGGCACATAATGGTACTGATCGAGATGCCAGTGATCTTGGAGAGACGGAAACTTTTCTCTGCAAATACATAGGACACACAGAGGCGAGCGCGGGAGAACCTGGGAATCCATGGAGAGACCCGAACGACGAACATGATCATTATGAGCATTGATAACCGAAACAAGCTAGATGGAAGTTTTTAAAAAAAAGTATCATTTAGATTTTGTTGCTGCGTTCTCTCCACAAGGAACGCAAGGCAGATTCTTTGTGGCAGGAGAGGAGACGAGACACTTGACGACGGCTGGTTTTGTGCTCGGAATCGGAATTAACAATTCATTCATTCGCTGGAATCCGCCAATTCGTCTAGGAAGCGGCGGGAACGCCTCGGTATAGCTCGGCGATCCTGAGAATTCTATCGGGATCATTCAGTGAAGACACTTAGAACACCCACGTTAACCTAAGTCAGTGCAACAGTGCTGACAGGACATGGTTTCCGAGATCAGCGAACTCGAGACAATAATTGCTCGGATTCCTGAATTTGGAGACAGTGCACAGATATAAAGAGGTAGGAGGTGTCAGTGGGATAAATATCGAAGACATCTAACGAGAAAGGGCACCGTTCTCACCTCTTTTTTTTCGCTCCCACTCATGACTTGCCGTTCGTGGCCTAGGACTGGGCTTATCAAGGACGAATAGTTCTGACCATGTTTTTTGCCTGTAACGGTAAACGTGGAGCGCGAGCGTGACAATGACCGAGTTCGTCTGGGCGGCACCGTGTTCTCGAACATACAAGAAGTATCGTGTCTATCAACGGAGGCTGCTCCCAACAAGGCGGCGAATCTCTCCAAGCCGAGGTTAGTTCTTATTGAGACCTTTCTCCAAATCATGGGTCACTTCGAAATCGGTTGTCGACTCAAGCGCACGGCCACAAGTCGTCTGTCCAATTGAGCTATACTTGGACAAATACTTGGCAAGGGAGAAGAACATATTACTCTTTCTGCGAGGCCCTCCGACGAGCCATCGATCCTACTTCGCTGGTTCCTTGAATTCTCCCGGTGCGCTCCTTGTTGCAAGGCCGACGGTTGCAACCATCGTCAGATTTGTGATCTGCCCTGGAGTTCAAGATTCGAGTGTTCAAGGAAGGGCGTCCATTCGGAATCGTTCATTTTATCCGCAAGCTCTTTCATCTGATGCTTCTTTGGAAACATTCTGTCCTCGAGCTCTTCTGATTTGGAAGAACTCGCTCAGTTCAATTCAATTCAGGTATCGAGTTTCAGTCCTTATCTTGGCGTCAGATGTCACTGTGTACTGAATTCCTGATGTCTTCGTTGTATTCGTGTTCCTGCTGCCACGACATCCTGCGATAGAGTGCTTCTCTCGGAACACAGAAATAGAAGTTAATAAAGATTTATGCTCAGTCAACAGATGCACCAGTCTCTTTCTTCTCCTCGTTTCCGAGTCCTTCTTCATAGGATGGATCCCTTCCGATCCGACCACAATACGATCACTCTTCGAGCTCCACGAACAATGAAGCCAAAATTTTCTTCGCAGCATGCGTAGCATTTCTATCATTTGATCGACAATATTGCGATGAGAGCTTGCAGAGGACACGCGAAACGGCCCCGATGTGCATTCCGTGGCAGAGGCTCAGTGAGCCGCGATGACGACTCCGGAAACCCTGAAAGCGTAGTCTCAATGAGTGAAACTGTTACTGTCCCGGAAGAGGCAATCGAATTGAAGAGCCTGGGATTGGAAACAACTTCCAGGGAGCGAACGGTTGAAGCATCCTCGGTATCGGAAGCGGTTCCAAGCAGAGACAGTGAAGTGGAGAAGGTGAGCTACGCCTCCTTTCGTGACGAAATCAAATGCGCTCCGGGTCGCACGGAACGTTGAATCCCGACACGCCGGTTTCTCATGCTACACTTATTTACTGCAGCTTGTTTTCGCTGAAATCCACAAGACAAGAACACCAAGATCCGATGAGAGCGAAGACGAAGACATAGGGAGACCATTATACTTGAAGAAAAAACTCCTCGCTGAGAAACACAATTTTCCTAAAATTAGACTCAGCTCCATAACAAAGAAAAACCAGAATGAAGAGCAACCTTCAGAAAAGGTTTCGCAGAGAACAAGATCAGACGAATGACTTGAGAGCAGTGAACGAGATACCCCCTGAACGTTCTCATCTGGGGAGCACCGTCAAAATTATAGTTTAATGCAGTCGACGTGAAAGAATTCATTATACCCTCGCAGCGTGAGCCATGGGACACTTTCCCTTCCCACGAGGCTCGGCAAGTCTTGGAAGCGAAATAACACAAATTCTGTTTATCGTAAATATCCCTATGGTGAGTATCCTAGGCTTGATTGTGTGCCTCCTTGAGCCGCCGCCCGCGGCAAGTGCACCCCGGGGCGAGTGCCCTCCCGGCTATCAGGATTAATATATGAATCTGCCGAGCCGCCAATGATGGGCGGCTCGGTGAGATCTTCCTTCGTCGCCCGAGCGAGAGCATCTTGTCGGATGATATTCCTTCGTTTTCCCACTCTGTCTCATGGAATAAATGAGAAACACAACTGAGATCCGAGTCGAACTACCACTAGAGAAAGTGAAACCCGACTTTAGTCTGGGTTTCACTTTTTCTTTCCGCTTACATGTATGAATTGTGAAGCGTCGAAGGAACCTCTGTGCTAGTTCCCAGTTTTTCTCCGACTCACTCGCACGGAACAGTAGACTGTACCCCAGAGAGCGGTAACTGCAGCTTTTGAACCAATCATCACCAGGAGCATCTCTCACTTGCTGAGGGGGAACACAGGTTTTCATTTATTTGGCAACTTCGCCTTTAGCAAGATCTTTTGCGATGCTTGATTCCGGAATCCTAGTTCGCCTTCGCCGGCAATGCTCTTTCAATCGTGGGTTACGCCCGTATATTAGCATCGTTATGGCACAAAGACTCACTAGAGCTGATACACCTATTTGTCCGTACATCAATGACATTGGTTCGGTATCGATGAATCTGCCGATGATGAGAGCTGGTAACATGGCCCCAATGCAGATGCTGACCACGATAATGCACATGCAATTGTGCGTCAATGTGATATACTGAACTGCCCAGACCGTCCCGTTCGCGAAGCACGGGGCAAGTCCGAATCCGATCAGAGCCGTTCCGGCCCATGCGACGAATGAGCAGTTTTTTATGAACACTGACATGAACACTGACGCTGACAGTAGGATACCCTGGAATCCCAATATGAGCTTCGGGACTCCCACCACGAAGCTGAGTCCAGTGGTCACTACTCGACTCAACGTGTAACTTGTCCAAAACACTGAGCAAAGGTATGCGGCCGAAGATTTCGTGAATTCAAGTCCTTCGATTCTCAACACAAATGTCGAAATATAGTTCGCTAACGCCACTTCACTGACTACACTGAGGCTGATGTATGTTGTTGCCAAGAGCATGACCATGTATCGCGTGTTCTTGGGTAGTTCATTCGAGTTGGATCCACGAGATTTCTCCGGAACCGGGTTCGTTCGATCGATGAGGTAGGAGAGAAAAATGCTGGCTGCATCAACGAGGAAGACGGATCCCATAACCGCATACGCAATATGTATTCGGGACTCGACGTCGGGAGGAGGAAGCTTTTCACCAGATTCAACATCTTGAGCATCGTCATTCCTCACAGTAATTCTAGATGAAGGGAAGAAATATCAACGAGATTCCGTTCTGGCTCTCGATGGATCCGTATATGATCGAACCCGCACCAAATATGTAGCATGGCTAGGCCGCGATGAACTTTCTTTCGAACACTTACCCCTGCGTCAAAGGGCTGAAGAAAGGTTCGCATATCAAGGGCGCGACGATGCCGCCCAGTCCAAATATCAAATTGTACAGCTGGAAGACTGGCCCGCTGCGTTCCTCCCACATCACTTGAATCCAAACGTGAGCGCCTGGATCGATCATTCTCATGGTATTTACGATGGTGGGAACAGGAGGAGGATCGATCTGATCGGCTAGTCATCTTCGAATCGGACTCACCGATTTCGGTCAACGACATGGTGATGCCGCCGACGAAGTTCACGAGGTATAAATAAACCAATCGTTTCAGAATCGGAGTCAGAACAGCACACAAGCCACTCGTGAAGATGCATGCGGCAACGACAAGTTGCGTGTTCATGTGACTGAAGACAAGGTTCCCTACGGGCCAATATCCCGGTTGACAACTTGCGAGAAATGTCTAAATCGGTGCGAAGAATCATGGCTCCAGAGTATCGTGCAACTGTTAACCAATCAGCCTCCGGCCTCACTCATCAGTATATGCTCGAGGTGGAAGAATTTTACATGGACTCACCGACCAACCCTCCTAGCACGGAGCCCGCGGCTCTCGTGCTTATAGTTAGCGAAATTTCATCTGATGTCGCGTCGTAGATTTGTGCGATGTCCATCAATGAAGCGCCGAACGCGGAGAGCGTCAAGCCCTGCGAAAGAGCATTCTCAATCAGGGCTGTTCGCCGACTTGAAGAGCCCAGATGCAGAACGTCGTAAATCCGAATTTCTTGAAGTCGAGTTGTCAGTCAGAAACTCATTGAACCCACTTACGACAACGTTTGCGCCTTTCTTGTATACGTTAGAAGTGGAGAGAAACAAGGAATGAAGCGTTTCCGGGAGGAGCGCGAAATAACGTTGTCGCAAATTGGGTCGATGAATTCCTGACTTACGACTCGACTTAAAGAAATTGAGAGTTACTACGACGTCTGCATCTGGGCTCTCAATTGGCCCCATTGAATTTAACATCTAGAAACTTCACCGAGGCCGGTTCCTTTAGGGAACAGGATGTCTACGTACACAACAAAATACAGCGACAAGAAGATTAGTTGTCTGAATAAAACGGAGAGCCTTTGGCGAAACTACCATGACTGACTCCCCTGCTCTGCGGAAGTAGAACTGAACTCGTTCAGCCTAGCACTCGGTCGAATCCCCTTGAAACCTGCCCTGCCCACTTTCGCGCCGCTTTCCATGTGCAAGGAAGCGTCAACAAAGCGCCTGTATGAACCGCTGTTAAGTTGACCTTTGGGAACGAGTGCTACTGCTCCCTTTCATAGATAATGGAAGTGTTCGGTCATAGTGTGTGACCGCTTCTCTGCGCTCGGAAAGCTGCCTCTCGAAGTTGCGTACGATTGCGAGACCAGAAATCGTTGCTGGGAAAGAGCGAGCCTCTACGCTTTTGCGTGGGGAGCAAATATATATCATTAAATCCTTCCGAAAGGAATTTCTCGTTCAGCATCGGCATAGCCTCCTATCGAATACTTCAGGTCATACACTGGCTCTGAGAGCCCACTGAATGAGCTGAAATGTTTGGAAGGAGAAAGTTCACCGGAGCAGGAAGCTCGATGGAGTTGAATGCATATGCCGTGTCCACCGCATCAAAAGAGCAGCACTCTCTGATCTCTAACCTTCAACCCATCACTGTTCATTCTGGAGCATCCCTCTCCTGCGTGGGAAGCTTGCTGTAAACTCCTATCGCCTCAACCGACTCCGGAGGCCATGCTTCCTTCAAGGCGAGGACGTGGCTGGACTCCGAGTTTATCTTGTGTCAGAGAGCAGGTGATCTATCGCCCACCATCGGATGGGTCAGGAGAGGACCTGACCCATAATTCGCAGTTCGGGAGAGGACCCCAACTCCGTCCAAAAGCAAAGGCTCGGTGCCGAAAAATGGCACAACGGGTCAAATCCAACATGAGTCGCAATCAGAGCATCAACCATGCTGGAAAGCTAGGCCCAGCCAGCAATGTAGAACGGACCACCACCAGTTAGCGGGTGATGATGTGGAAAACAAACTCACTCCAACTATATCGATCGATTTATGGGGGCGATTTAGCCTAGATCCCGGCTCGCTTTAGATTCCAATATTCACCCATCCTCCAACATGGTTCATTCGGAGAACTACGAGAATGTGCCGTAGGATTGAGGGCCGTCTCGCCCGAGGTCTAGACAAATGAGAGGCGCAACTTGCTGAGCGCTCGTCGGGAGAATTGGGTTTTATAGGGACGTCATTCGTAATATGACCTCGCTTCTCGATCCCGGAGTCGAGAGAGAAACGATGATGTTCTGAATCGGGATTCCCATACAAGATCCCTCATCACGTTCTTCTGTCGTATCGAAACAGGGTGACGGGGATCAACGAAGACTCGCTCAACTTACCGGAAATCGCGAACGCAAAAAATCTCGAATAAGTGACCGTTTTAGGGAGCTAAGGTCGCTGCGGGGAGTAGAATTCGCCCTGGCCGCTGGAATCGACACCGGTATGATTTTATGCGTAGAAGGAGTCCACTCACTCGCCTTTAACCATAGCGGAACCCGCTCCACAGCCGCTACGAACTCTATCAGATGACTTTATACGTTTTCCGGCCAGTTCAGTGGAACCATGTGAGAAAGCAGAGAGTGATCTTCAAGCCGCTCTAAGAAACGCGATCCTTCAACGATCGGTGCGAACAGCCACGAGATGACACGCCATCCGTACAGCCATCCATCTCAGAAGAGGGTTCCCGAATCGCACAAGAATCGTTTACCAAGAGGCTGTCATCAGTTTGAACACAGGCGTCTAAGTACCAAACATGATTTCATTTATTCCCTGTTCTTTCTTCCATCATCAAACAGACGGGGTAGATGGATTTCTTCGAGTTTTAAAATAGTGATAGCTTGTCATCGATGTTTCAGGGAGGAGCGGAATGAGTCGCCGATTGCTGCTCATCTTTCGGCGCTGTCCTCTTCCTCGCCATTTTCGCTGCTCGTTTCCAGGATGATAAATCTAGTAGACGATCTCTCAATTTCGTTCCGTGCGTAATTGTTTTGAGCATAGCCTACAACATGTGAACCACCGTGCAGCGCAGCTGGGAAATAGTCTGAAGTTCACTGCAGGGTTCACAAACGCGCTAAGATTGACGGCGATCGCATGACACCTCGGAGAACCGACATCGAGCTCCTTGGATGAATCCTCACACAAGCTCCGATCCCAGCCGGACAGCCCACCCGCTGACCGTATATCTGATGAATCGAAATAAATACATTCTGAAGAGGTTCCCCGTTTCTTGGCAAACATCGTCGATACACTTTAGTATTTGCGAGACCTGCAGCCGACACAAATACATTTTTTGTCAACAAACAGAAAATGGGCTCGAATTTACAGTTCATGATCACACACGCCAACTCATCAGCCCAACTTTAATCGTAAGTACATCGAAGTTCCGAGTGATGCGTCATCTGGACTGAGCTTTGCGCACGCGGCATCGCCCTGCTTGATCAGTTGCTCCGGAACTCCATTTCTCGTATCTTTCCAGCGTTTGGGACCCCCCGAGTTTTATTCAGATGGGAGGGGATCGCCTGTGGTTTTGAGAGAATCGAGCCACTCGCACAATTTAGAATTAGCACTCCTACCGGGAATAGGCGTTGTCGGCTGACGTGTGGTGAGCAAGGTTTACAAGGTGATTCCAACTAAATACACAGACTCATAATTTCCGTACTATGTACAACAATATCCACTAGATCTGCACGAAAGCTACAACATATAAATGTTTCTCTTTTCTACATTGCATAAGCTTGCCATCTGCGTATCTAACTTCTCCATGACAATCGGAACACCTCGCATCAGGTGCTCTAGAGGTTCGGAGCAGACTTTCAACGGTCTGAATCTACAGCGAATAATGAATCACTCTTCAGTGGCTGTTCGCATTGGCGATGGATGATGGCGCGGCGAGTTCGTGGTGCTACCATCGGCTGTTCGCGCTGAAACCAAAATTCCACGAATCAGGTACTGGACCTCCTCTTTCTGGCTGCTGTCGCGGCCGAATTCCGGAGGAAAGGTTCCATTCAAAATGCGAGAGATGAAGCGGAGGGGATAGTGCGAACTCGGAACATTTCTCACCAGCTTCTCTTCTTCGTAGTCGCTTCCGTTTTCGGTCGATGACTGCGATTTCTGATTTCAGGGAGAGATAGGTCTTCTTCAATTCGCATAGCCTGTCCTGGATGATACCGATGCGTTCATCCGCATCCAAATTCTCATCTGGGTGATTACATTAGCAGCAGATTAGCATAAATTATCATTAGATTTAAGTTAGATTTTTCTATGAGCCATGCGGTCTTCTCGTACGAATAAAGCAACGACAGCACCGAAACTGGAGCCGAGAAGATGGCGTAATATTACGAACGGACGCACCTATGGGCAACAGGAAGTTGTATCTTGGCGGTCTCACAGGATCGTAGTTAGGGGGCATCTGAGCACACATCAGACCGACATGCCGTCCTTCACCACGTTGATTGGCGTGGTGATCGGGACTTCCTCGTTCCGCACGTCGTTGACCTGCTTTCTGCCGTAACGTCTTGCGAGTCCGTTTCATTCGACCACGACCTGCACCTCCCAAACCACCCTTGCCCCGAACAGCCTGAAACGACAGATCGAAAATGGAGGAATCGTCGAGAGCAAAACCGACGACGACTCACGAGACTGGCCACGGCCCTCTTCGAATCTCTGATGAATGTTTTCCATCGATGCTGGCGCCGAAACAAACCTTCTCTCTTTCTCGCTCAACAGTCGAAGGTCTGGCGGAATCGCTGCTGTCAGCGGACATGGTACTCTCTTCGTCCACGGGTCCCGGCCCTTCTGAGCCTCGGGCGGATCCCTGACCACCCACGGCATTACGCCTATTGTTGGGGTTGGAGGGCGCATTCTGATTGCTCGCTGAAGACTGTGAATCGTCGGGGGTTGTCGGTGGCGTCACTTCTGTGACACAGGCCGAAGAGATTTCAGCGCGGTTCGGCGCCCCTTCTTCATCAGCTACGTGAGCGGGGCCGGCAACTGCAACAAAATGCTGTGGTAATGTTTTCCGATGCTTTTCGCAGACTCAGGATCCTCCTTGTTTCGCGATCTCGACAACCATCGTGGATGTTTCCCAGCAATCAACCCACCGTCGTTGTTGTCCTGATTGTTGTTGTTGTTTGGGACAGGGCTCTCCGGCAGAACATTCTCTTCACAAATGAGGAAAAGCCCCCCAGCTTGCTCGGGCTCTTTCGGACCACAAGCGTTCGCTAGAGATGCCAGAACGTCCCCCGCTGCAGCTCTCTCAGCTTCGCGCCTCTTCAGTTCTTCGCCACGCTCTTCGACTTCACCGCCTTCGTCAGCAGCTTCACCCTTCTCCTCGGAGGTTTCGCTTTCTGTGTCCGGCTCTTTCACTTCTTGTTTCACCTAGAATCCCGGAGAATGTTCTTTTATCACGGTTTTCCAGTACGATTTCCCGAAGGGACCCGATCGGCGGAGGAATCTCCACTGCGATCTCCCGTTCAGACCGTCGTCAGCTTACCACTTTCTCTGTCGGCCTGAGCTCCTCGACACGAGTTTTCTTCGCGACTACTGGAGTGGATGGGGGTGATGGTTGCGATTCCTCGTCAACTTTGTGCAACGTTTTCCGCTTCTTCGACACGTACGATGTGGAGGGTAGGTCACTTTTGGGACACTTTACTTCTTTCTCCTTTTGCTTAACTTCCTCAGTCGCTGTCTTGCTGGAGGTTGTCGCCATCGTCGGAGCGGCTCTGAGAACAGGAAAAAACAAGTTTGCTCCCGCGCAACTCGAAAATCATGAGGAACGGTTCTAGTGTGGAGAGAATAGTCGCTCATAACGAGGCTCGAGGGAGGACTCACTTTTCGGGCTCTTGTGTTTCCGTATTTGCTCTCTCATCTGATTCGGGCTTCTTGACAATTTCGGTCAGCAGCGACCTGGGAGATTCCTCAGGTGGCGTTTCTTTGACTGGAGTAGGTGTTTGTACTGCATGCAGTTTGGAAGTGAAACCGCTCGTGGCTTCGGTAGTTTTCCGCGGGCGTTTCCTGCCGCTACCGGATTCTTCCTCTGGAGGCTCGGAAATCTTCCTAGCGCGAGATTTAACTGCCTGCAACAGGCGCAAGAAGATTCCGCCGTCGTATTTAGTTGCTCCACTCGACCTCGGGATGGAATATCTGGGAAATATGTCGAAGCTTCTGCCTATCAATTTTTTCTCATACCGTATGAAGCTTTTTCTCTTCTGGAAGCTTTTCTTCCTTGATTTTCGTGGGAGTTTCTTCTTCCTTCACTTTCTCTGCCTCCTCCATTTTCTTCAATCCGCGTGGCTTCCGAGTTTTCGAGGCGACTGGCGTGGAGTTTTCGGCGACAACAACGCTGGTCCGAGGTGTCGACGAAGTCAAGGGTGTCACGTTTGCAAACGTTGTTGGAGTACTTTCGACGTTGCTGGCCACGGTTTCGGCTTCGAAAGCTTCGACTCCACTCTCATCGAGGTCCATCAATTGCTGCAATTCAAGTGTGACTTCTCAAACATCGAGCACAGAGCCACTGATACAAAAAAAAATGAGCTATTCGAGCCCGCGGCGAACCGAGGCTGCGGAAGGTCGACTTTGCTTACGTTGTCGGTGAGCGAATCCTCCATGTGTCCTTCTTCAACTTCAGTGCTAGCCTCTTCCTCGGGCTTGACGATTTTCGTGCGGTCGTCGTCATGGTCATCATCATCGTTGTCATCGTCGTCCTTGTTATCATTATCTTCAACCTCATCGTCTTCATCTTGAGTGATTGTTGTATCGTCGGTGGTTCCGACACCACCAGAAGTATTTGTCACCGCAGCTCCACGGGCCGGTGAGGGAGCGGGGGCGTTCGAGACAGTGGACTCGATGACCGTCGGCTCGATGGGGTCTTTCTCAATGTCGGTATCTTCGCTTTCGGACTGCTCCTCCTTCGGCGTTGGAATGGGCGCTGTTGTCGGAGACGATGGAAGTATCAATGGAGCGGCTTCTGGAGTCACTGTCGCTGAAGCTGCCGCCACGGTCACCGTGACTTCATCTGAATCCGCGGGTTCAATTTTATTCCCTGCGGACTCCACTACAATGGGTTCTTTGGTCGAGATTATCGGTGTCGTCGTCGGTGCAGCTGTGGCTTGTGCTGCCTCCGACGGTGCAGTTGTGGCTGCCGTATCCGCTGATGTTGATGATCCGCTTGATGATGCACCTGTGGTGGTTGTGCTGCTGCAAGTTGACGCAGTTGTGGCCGTGATCAGCGCACCCGGTGACCGAGGTGCAGGAATCGCTACTGCAGCGGCAGTTGCTGACGACGCCACTGCGGTAGTTGAAGAAGACGGTGTGGTCGCACCTTTCTTCCTCTTTGCGACACGCGACCTTTTCGGTGTGGACGTCTGTTTCTCGGGCACCGGAGAGTCTTTGGGTTGCTCGTCGATCTTCTCCTTCTTGATGTCGACTTTCTCCTTTTTGGCGGCGAGCGAAGGCGATTGTTTCTCGATAACCGGAGTGACGGCCGGCGCGTCAGGAACGGTGACGGTTGCGGGTGCAGCTGTTGCGTTGGGCAGGACCGATTGAGAGGAAGATGGGGCAGCCGCAGGAGGTGGGCTGGACTCAGGCGGCTTCGACTTCACAGCAAATACTCGCGCAGTTTGTTCAGGACTCACTTCAACAAGCTTTTTTACGGGAACGGCACCCTGGCTCTCGTTCGAGCTGCTTTGAGGTCCCGATTGCTTTTTCTCTTCCTTCACAGTCTTAGCAGTTGCGGTGGAGGTCGCGCCTTCCTTCTTCTCGTCCTTCATGACCTCGATTGGCTTCTTCTCCTTGGCAACTTCCTCGTCTTTTTGTTTACTGTCATCCTTCACAGAAGAGTTGTCCTTGTCTTTTTCTTTCGTGGGAGCCTGGTCCTTCTGTCGAGTCTGGACGCTGGTCTCAGCCGGGGGCTCTTCGGCGAACTTCTTCGGTGGCTTTCCTCGACGCTTCCGCGGCTCTTCGTTGTTGTCCGCGTCTTTTTCCTTCGCGGCGTCTCGGATTTTCCGTGGGGCTGGGGTCGCGAAGTCTTTCTCTATCGATCGATCTCTCCTCGAGAAACTAAGGTCTCCGATGCCGAATCGGCCTGTTTCGCTCGGGGAGCTCGACGATTCTTCGTCATCCATTTTTTTCTCCCTCTCAGCGGCGGCGGCCGCGGATTTCCTCCCAGCTCCGCCATGGCTGAAACGCAAAACGTAAGTCTCACGTCGGGTTTCATCGGGCTCCGAATCGCGAATACGACGCGGAACGATTTTCGGTAGCAGCCTCTCAGCTAACGATCAGATAGAATATACTCGTTATTATCAGGAAGGTTAAGCAGACTCACCGTCCCTTATCTTGCTTGAGAGTGATGTTCTCAAGGATCCGCTTCTTCTGTATCCATTCATCGTAGCGATTGTTCCAACCAGTGTAGTGCACAAAGTATTTCTTTTCGTTCGTGTCACCTTCGGCATCTTCGATTTTCAATACTTTGGCCTCGTATACCTTGAGTTGTTTCCCGTGGCCGTACTTGACCTTGATCCTGTCATTGACTCGAATAGGCTCGATGTTTTTCTTCAAGGGAGTGACTTCGCTTTCGCTCGCTTCTGTGTCGGAACTCCTATCTTTCTTCTTTTTCGGGCCTCCACTCCCGCCACTTGCAGTGCCGGCACCGGAAGTAACAACAGCTGTTGCGACGCCACTCGAAGTGCCCCCGCCACTGACTGCACAGCTCACAACTGTTTTTTCCTCTTTCTCTTTGCTGTTTTTCAACGCTGCCATGGCTGCAGCTTTCTCCTTGGCTTTCTTGGTCGAGTTGTCCAAACTGTCGCTGCGGACCCGTTTCGGAGTCACAGGTCCCGCATCTTTGTCTTCATTGATTTTTTTCCGCACGGATCTTTTCTCTTCTTCGACCGTGGTGTCCTTGTCTTTGTTCTTGCCGAGCGCCGAGGTCGGCGAATCTGGTTGCGGAGTTACGGCTTTCCGGTCTCTTGCTTTGAACACATTTACCGGAAGCTGTTTGTTGCGGGTCATGATGCGTTGACTTCGCCCACCCGAACTGCTAACTTTCGCGTCCAGACTCGAGCCCATTCCGAGTTTTCGGTAGAGATCTTCGAATCCTTGAAGATACTTCTTGTAAGCTGATTTCAGTTGTTGGCCTTGGGCCGGCGTCGCCTTCGGCTCCTTGAATAACTTAGAGTAAACGTCTTTCCATTTGTTCAGATTCGAAACCTTATCGAACGAGCCGATCTTTCGCACTGTCGAGAACAGTTGGTGCAGATCAAGATCCTTGCCGTTGACCACGGGCGCTTTGTTTATCGGAGTTCCTCTCTCGTCCATAAATTTATAAAGCTGGGCAACGAAGCGGTCCTTCTCTTCGTCGTGAACCTCGTCTTCGGGGTCGGTTTCGTCCTCGTCCTCCTGCTCCTCATCTGTCTCTCGGGCGCCTTCGTGTTCGTCATTTTCCTCCGCCTCGTCTTCCTCGTTGTCCTCCTCCGTGTCTGCGGGTTCTTCAAGAAGCTCTTTGCGACTCCAACCCTGAGGCAGCTCTCCTTTCTCACAATAGACCAACGCTTTGAAGAACGCGGATTTTTGAGGGTTCCCTTTGAGTATGAGTTTGCGATCGAATTCGGTGGCATCTTTCCTCGTCACGACCATCCTGAGAAAATCAAATACGGAAGGTTTAGGCACCATGACGTCTCTGTTTCAAACTGAAAGAGGCACCGACTCAGTTCTAATCAGGAGAATCATGTCGGCAGGGTCCAGGGATGAGCATACTCACACTTGGCCGTCTCGGAATAACTTAATCCTGATCTCGTCCCGCTTTATCCCACTTTGGTCTCTCAGAACGAGAGCAGGAGCGGATACATAGTCTCGTTTGCTTCGAGGCGTATCTGATCCCCGCGGAGGTTTCTCATCTTTGCGCTCGACCTCAATCAAGATTACGGATCCAGGACTCATGGCGGACTGTGAACAGTCGGAAGAATGTTAACCCGATGGAATCCAGCCAACCATTGGACATGGGCCTTTCGATTCTCTGGAAAAGTTTCGATAACCGGCGCCGGGTGCCACTCACCCTGTTCCGGGATTCTCTTGGAGTCAGACTCATCGGCTGTGGCTGTTGATTGCGTTTTCTGCGCGGAGTCGTTTCTGGTTCATCTTCCTCCTGGCTGCTCGCATCACCTCCCTCTCGGCAAAGGAACTCACCAAGACTGGCAGCGGTACGCTTTTTACGCGGAGGCATCCCGCCTTTTCCCAGTTGTTCCCTAGCCTGAGCCCCTGCACTTCGCGTTTCGCCTGGAGCTGGAGAGTTCCCGGCGTTCGAAGAGCCCCCTGAGTTACCCGCTGTTGGCGCAACAGGCGCGCTGAAGTGCTCTGGGTTGGTTAGGGGCAGCTGGTCAAGCGACTCGCCGTCCATATAATGCTTTCCGCTCTTGAGGCATAACGAAGTTCTCCGGAGTGTGGTGACGTCACCGTCGTCAAATACTGCGGAGAAATTCAAGAAAGAGTCAGAGATCGACAGGATAAGATCATCACACACGACCCCACTCCGTTCGGGAACCCGTGCGGCCGCCCGGAGAATAAGTTGACGCGGAGAATTTCCGATTTCACTCCTTAGGTCGCATGCTGTGACTGGATTGAGTAGATGCTCAAGCAGGAGTGCTCACTCACCGACAGTATACTGGCTCTGGTCTATGATTTTGATCACTGTCGCTTCTTGGAAATGACCCGGTTTGTCGGGATGTTTCGCTTCCACCGTTGAGCCGACCTTCAGGCATCCTTTTATATGGTCATCTGGTACGATTACGGAGCCACCCATAACCGACTTGAACGACAGTCGGCATTTCACGGATCTTTGAACCTATTTAGGGAACGGAAGTTAACTTCACATCTGCGATGGTTTTCTGCTTGTCTCATGCTCTCACTTTGATCGGAGGATTGCAAAAGTTTCGGAAAAGGAATTGAGCGTTGCGATCTCGAGGAGGATTTCGAGGCTCAAAGTTCATGCGGTCCCGGCACTCATCGTTGACGCGATCTACGCCGAACCAAGTTCACTGCAATTTTGTTACCTTCTTGATTTTCGCCTCACAAAAGGCTCCCTTATATTTCGCCGACACATCTGTTCCGACCGACAAGAACGGGGGCTCGTCATTCGCCTGGGGAGAATCAAAACTTCAGTTCACACGGGCTTTTTCGGGACAGTTCAGGTTTCGTTATGGAATGTAAATTTCGAAAGTTCACTTCCGGGTTGGACACTGGACATCACAGCACAAACGAATTGACTTTCAGAAACGAGCTGAGCGGGACAATGTGCTTTGTACGTTATGGCAGATCCCGAAAGAATCTCATGGAGCAGTCTTCAAAGGCCAATCTGGCAACCGCCGCACTCTCTGTCAGCAGTCTGGATAAAAGTAGGTCCGGCTGGGCTGGCTCGGCTAGTCTCATGATAGGCACTGAGAAAAATTTTTAAGTCACTTTTACAAAGAAACAAACGGCAACGAGCGAGGACTCAACGAAGCCGAGCCTCGTTCAAAGATGTCACTCTAGATGACAGGTTCGAGCTTCTCGAAGTTCTGTTCAATCGGACATAACATGGTCCTTGGCGCCGTTTGGAGTCACGAATAATCAGAGCACAAAAGCCATAGAGACTCGTGCGCGAACGACGGGACACAAGGATGCAGAAATGAGCATGAGTTTCTGAACCAAGAGCTCTCACGGCCTCTTCGAGAAATTCGAGCGGAAAAACCTCCTGGCGTCGAATACAAGCAACAATCCTGACAAGTAACTATGAAACGAACCATAACGTTGCAGTATGAGTGACACGAAGAACGTACAACGCTTCGTACGCCTCCGTCGAAGCACTTCGCACGGTCAAATAGAAATGAAAACAGTAAAAATCTTCAAAGTTTCACTTCGAACACAGCGGATAGCGCTCATCGCAGGGAGCGTAAAAACTAAACAAGAGCGACCGAGTGCCAGTAGCCGTCCGTCGTCGGCTAAGGTTGCCAGGATGCCACCAAAGCAGCGGATCATATGATTTTCCAGCGCGCGCATTTTCAAACTCGCCTGCTGATATGTCCGACAGTCTTTCCACAGCTAAGCACCATCAAGCATCATGGAGGATTCTGCGGATTCAGAGACCGGATTTCTATTTTCTCGGATAACAGGCGGGAAGCGCGAAAGGTCTGTCGATTCGGGAAACCGAACCATCTACCCGGTCATTTCGTGGAGGGGAATTGGCGTTCGGATACAGTCCAACGTACCGACGATCCATTTGAAAGTCAACTTCGACTTACGGACGAAGAGTCGAGGAAACTGCTCAAGCGGAAGAATAGTCTGCTGGAGCTTGAAGATTCTGTGATCGCTGGCATAGGTCTGCCTTCACAAGAATTGAAAATGATCATCGGCGCGCAGGAGGGGTTCAGCCATAAGGAGTGTTGACACTCTTATTGTCGAAACTGAATACGGATCAGGTGGATCTCCACCGTGCCTAACTTCGAGAAGCCGTCCGACCCGCGCAGTGTTTCCGAATATGGAGCCCGAACAACTGGTTCGGCTCTTCAGGAACCATTTGCCAGCGATATAAAAGTATCGAGTACCCCTATGTTATTGCTCACACCGAATCGCGACCCGCACCGAGACACCGTTAGAGAGTGCATATGATAGACGCATTAGTGTTACTGAGGGTTTGTACTTGTCAAGCGCGGCCCTCATCTGAGGGCGGCAATATCTTCTGTAGCACATGATTCAGTACTTTTATTTTGGGTTTTCATGTAGGTTCGGTGACTCCCGGGGAGGAGAGGTATTCTCGGGAAACAGCTTTCGCCCGCGCGCCGACACGAACAGTACTCTCAATCGGACTCATTCCCCGGTAGAATCTCTCAACGTGGCTTGCTCTCTCGACTCTTTTTTTCTATCAGCGGCTCGCAACGGAGAAATAGCTAAGACCGGGACCCGAAAGGTTGAACGCTAGGCCGGCTGCGCTGTTCACAGCTCGGGTGCGCCTCCAACATTTTCTTCCTCGAATGAACTCTGTGCATTTTCGGGCGAGGAACGCAAATGAGCAGCCAGGATGAATCCGTGTTAATACACTATGAGCCGTATCCCCACGGTTCCCTGCTCGAAGGTGTATGGCTTCCAGCGTGGCAGATCATGAAGAGAGTTTATTCTGTTCGCGTTTTCAAGTCCTTCTCTTATCTCCGCGGGTCAAGCACCGGTATCCAAGTTTTCTTCGGCAGCTCGTCCGGGGGACCCTTGTCCCAGGGTGTGTTTTTAGTTATCTATCTGTTGTATTCATGATGTGGTACTCGTCCTTATCTCCAGTTCCCTCTCATATTTTTCTTTGATTTTCAAAATGGCAGATATCATGTCTGCAACTGCTTTCCAATTCTGAATGTTTACGAGCATGATGTCGACGATGTTTCCAGGTGTGGGTATACACTGTATCATACTTTCTAGTTTTCTTCGGTGCTCTGTGAATTTTGTGCAGTGGAAGATAGTATGTTCCAACAACTGATCGACAACCTCAGTTGACTGCAGTGTTCAGCCATGGCATGTTGTATTGAAGGGGGGACATGACATATTTGGGAAGGTTACTGGGCATTGACGACCGGATGAGAAAACAAACGGGCATACCCTTCTACCGACAAATATTCGATATGTGCTGGAATGGAATGTGTTCTCGACCGATTCCCAGCTCATTTTGTAAGAATGATCTGACGGTGTTAGGGGCGAGGATCGAACAACATTGATTGATCAGAAAACTCATCTTCGTTCAACTCACGGTTAACGCACAGCGACCATTCCGGGTAAGATCTAGGAGTTGAGTGGATCCCACAATACCACCGAACCATCCAGAAGACATCCGCCCTGGGGTGGCGTGGGTGAACGAAGTCTCCAAGGATCACACTGGCGGGTTGCGAAAGCCAAGTACTCCAGGAATAGCATTCTGGGTCGAGATTCATAAACCACTCCGAGAAATTCTCCAATGCTCTGGACGGTATGGATGCCGCTCTCTAAGTTCAGCCACGGAGAAATGTCGACGATGTGCATGATGCCCTGGGTATGAACGTGGACGGGTCTAGTGCAAGAGATTGCGAGAACGTCTGAGCCCATCGATCGATTGAGCTCGCATGGCTGTCCGGACGAGAAACGCAACCACACTATCTCGTTTGTGTTTTTGATGATGAAACAATCATAATATTTGTCGGCACATAAGCCAAACTCTTCTGCTCTCATTGTTATCTGGGGGCGCATCTTGTGGAATAGAAGTAAAATTGAAGTTGAGAATTTTGATTTTCCGGACGGAGTTCAGGGGTGCGTCTTCCAAGCGGGCGTCTGTGAAAGCATCGATCCAGCGATCAAGAGGCTTCTCTGGGAATCAACCTGAACATCTGTAGTCAGAGATGCAATCGATCGTATGTTGCAGAGTGGGACTCGTTTTCATGGAACTCCTCGTCGTATCACCGAATAATTGTATCCAATCTGTCAGCACGCGAGGGCCGCAGGAAGGACTTTCGAATATAATCATTTGACTCTCGGCGTTTACGTGCTCATGTGCGATGAGGCTTTCGTCAAGTCTGGATAATTTACGTGCAGCTTTCATCAGCGTTTGGACCTGAGGGGTCGATCCCCTCTCCGAGCCAACCTGTTTGACATTAAAAGTTCAACGGTAGCTTGCCAAGCACTCCACGGCAAACACTGTTGAGCTTTCAGTCTCGGAAGCGAACGCAGTTTGGCATTATCTGGACGAGGTTGGACTTGGATCCAAACTCCAGCCTAGATCATGCGATTCCGGACTGATTTGGTCTTCCAAGCCCCAAGGGAAGCTATGTACACATGTCAAGTGCCTGAGGGAGTCAAGGACAGTAACGAGGCGCTGTTCTCCATCCGAAATACCAAACCTTTATTCGTCACGGAAAATCGTGCATGTTGTTAGTCTGCAACCAGCTGATTTCGTCGCCAACATTTTAGGTTTGTCGGCACCGTTGGCTATGTTCAGCAACCAGACTGAGACGATTCCTTCACTAGTTCCTGTCGCCAAATAGTGACAGCCCATCTTCTCTGTAGGCCCTCCGTATTCAACGCATTTGATTCTAGCCTGCGAGTCAGCGTTGAAGTCGATGATACAAGACGGCGCTATCTTTCCCAAGTCGTCCTTAACCGTCAGGTCGAAAACGCCCACCTGAAAGTAAGGAGCCAAGCTTCGAATGAAAACTCCGAACGATTTGACCCTCTATTGCAAAGTATCTGGCATGAGAACTCTTGGAGCTAATTGCAGCGTCTAGTATACTCACCCTCCCTTCATCTCCACTCAATACGAGGTGCTCCCCGATGAACGTGAGATCAGATATTCGTCTGCCGAAGTCAATCTCTCCAATGACGCCCCCAACTTCTGGCGAAAATATGTCACAATTGTTTCCGTGGGTCAGAACGAAGAGCGTTTCCGACGAACACCATTTCACGCGCGAGGCTTCAACCTGTAAGTTGAGAACTTTCGTTGGCATACTTCTACGGGAGTAACGACAAGAGTCAGACTCAGAGAGAGAGACTCAAGAGTCAGATTGGGATTGC
This sequence comes from Phytoseiulus persimilis, assembly GCA_037576195.1. Lineage (NCBI taxonomy): Eukaryota > Metazoa > Arthropoda > Arachnida > Mesostigmata > Phytoseiidae > Phytoseiulus > Phytoseiulus persimilis. The sequence continues at coordinate 10,272 of JAQZDE010000027.1, read as the reverse complement.
TCATGAAATTAAAGTTTGAAAGACTCTCTCCCCATAGCGATTCTCACCTTCAACTTCGAAATGAATGCAGGTCGGCCCTTAACGAGATTCCATGTGTAGATGGTTTTGTCTTTGGAGACAGATAGCAGGAGTTTCCCTGTTGAAGAAAACAATGACCGTGGTAGATCACGCTGCAGGATGGCGCTACCACAATTTAACAGCCATTTCGCGGAGGGGGGTTCTATGGAGAGACCCAGCATCAGCTGGAGCGGCAACAAGCGACACTGTCGCGATAGCGGGATTTCCCTGAGATACTCTCCAAGGAAGGTGAGTCCCAATAGGCAGCCCACGCAAGTTTTCCCGCAGGAATGTGAGCTGTCATTAGTATGCATATGGGTGCAATCCCCTATGTATAGCTGACTATTCGAGCAGACATTCTAGAGCCTTGGAAGAATATGTCGCCGAATGAGCGGCTCCACTCGAGGAGTATCCCCAACAACTCGAAGCGAATTCGGCAAACGGACGATCTTGGAGAAGAATGCATTCCTCCCCGATGTCGAAGGGTCGGGGCCGATTTCCCAGCACGGGCCTGAGCATGCAAACATGAAAGCTCGTGCGCGATCGAATGTGAGTCTCACCTGAACTATGCACTGCAATATCATTGACCGGTTGTTTGTGACCCTTGAGGGTTTTCAGACATTGCCAACTTCCTGTATCCCAAACACAAATCGAGCCATCATCGCTCGCAGAAAACAAGTGGGACTGCTCGAAGAAACTGAAATGTGAACAGCATTAAATATTCGACTCAGGTCACACCGATTTTCCATCGTGAGCTGAAGAGTCATGAAAATAGGACGGTTCTTCGTCGGAGGATGCCCGAAGATATTCTAACAAAGCTGTTCCCATGAATCACTGATGCCCGACAAACTGCGATTCGGTTCTCTGGAATGATGATTGAAACCGGGACGTTCTCCATCTATGACTCAGAGAGCCTTGGAAGGCACTTTGGTATTTTTCCTTCAGTCTCCCACCTCGACTCAGTCGCCGAAATGGCCTAGTAAGCGATCGCCAGAAAGGCTGTGGGATGGGAGAGGGGTTCCAGAGAGCGCCCCAGAGAACGAGAAAACTAGCCGGCAACGGCCCGTCGTTAACGCGACGTCACTCTCTGTGTGCCGACGGGTTCTCTTCACTCGCCTCGACGCGGTGGGAGACTAAGAGAACACTTCCGGCACTTTCTACCGAACATTAATCGAAGCACTGTGGTCACGGGGAGGAACAGGATTTGGTGATTCGTGGACATCGAGGAAATCTAACAGTAGCAAAAGTATAACCCCTCAGTAGGGCTCGTGTGTTCTTGCAATGAAAACCCTCGTCCCATCGTGAACGTCGCACGTCTAGTAGACCTTATACGTGAATAATGGCCGCTGCAATCGCTCCTCTTCATGGAATCGGACTTCATGTCACCTTCAAAATTCAAATCGTCACAGCGGGAGGAGCAATGTCGCCGACTTTTGACAGTGTTTCGTTGACAATAAAACTTACTCAAGTGCATTGATTGTTCCGGAATGCTTCATAAGGGAACCCATTTCTTTTCGGGTTTTCATGTTGTACAGCTGGATGGTTTCATCCGAAGATCCAGAGGCTAGAAGCTTCCCAGAGCAGCTTACTGCGCGAACTGACGCGATGTGACTGGGACTTGCGAAGCTTTGTTCGAGGGTGAAGAGATCATCTCGGAGTCGACGAAAGGAATACCCGAGCACGTAGTTCTCATAGGTACCTGAATCGGAAAAGGACAACCATAGTTGTGAACGAACAGTCACCGACGATGCCACTTCAATGGAAAGAAACACATAAAATGAGTTCAGCTGACAGTGAGTGTAAGCGCCGTGCAACTCACCGAACACCAGCTCAAATTCCTGGGAGCCTTCCATCAGGTTTAAGGTTTGTGCCATACTTGAGAGCCCTTGGTAGCGGATATCGTCTCAGAACCTCCTCCGCATTTCGTCCTCCCAGCTGTGCGCCGAAGTGTTTTCGTTGGGCACGTGCTGAGTGGAAAGGGAAATCGCAGAAACGAATGCGCGGGAAGGGCTCAAACGGACTGACACAATCTCGCTGAAGAATCCATGAGTTGAGTTCTCGAGAACGATGGAGGGTATGATGGATGATTACTTAACGAACAGTTCCGGAAGGTAATCGGGTAGGAGCACCACAGGTAGCGCGTTTTCATTCCTTCGGTGCAAGCCAACTCTCCGCAGCGTCTTTCACCAGTGAGCGCTCGGGAATCAACTTGAGTGACGAATACCATCGAGAGCCGATAATCTAAGAAATTCCAGGCCCAGGCCCTCGGCTCATCTGCCCGCGGAGCCCCGTGGATCCTTTATCATTGACCCCGATGCAAGTCGGAGATGTTTTTTGAATGAACGATTGCTGATGAGTTTCCTGAAGTTCTAAATAGGGTTATGGAAGTCGGGGAGTGACTTGAGCAACATTGAGAGGATTCCGAAGTTCCTGGCAGGAGATTTTCAATTCGTGCCGCTATCCCGAATCCTCTGTCCGAGGAGTAGGAGCAGTTTTCTAACGAAGATCATCGTCATCAGCGTCGCGTTCCGAGCGTCTGCTATCAAACACCTCCTCTTAGTTCTGCAATTAGACCAGCTTCGGATTCCTTCCTGCGTGCTGTTCCTCCAGTCCGTGAGAAACTCATAATCAAGAAACTGCGCCTTGGAGCGTATGGTTGAGGTTCCGTTACTTCCTGTTCTGAAAGAACGCCGTTCTTCTATCCCGGGAAGTTACGAATCCAAGTGTCCGCTCTCCCCTGACTGCCATTCTTGAATGTGATCATCGCAGAGCTGCCGTCGCTGCTGCATCTGGTGGACTCCTGGGATCGGCCGAATTGGAGAGCGATCATTCATTTTTCCGATCAATTCGTCAAGCATAGTGAGAGAGGGTCTGCTAAGAACATGGAAGCCAATGGCTGCGTCTGAAGTGTGTTGTGATACTGTGCGTGAGAGTTTGATGATCATTACTGTGGTTACTACGACATCAGATCATTGAGCCTGTGAACATTTGTCCGGATTCCATCGACAGTCAGCTGGGCGGTTGATACCTGATACTCGTCAGAAGTAAGTTCTCAGGGCATTGTGACGGGCGGAGACTCGTGATGTTTGCAATCGATTCGTTGTTCATGCATATTGTCGCCTGCGGCAGGGTTCACTCACAGGATTAATATTCCGCGATAAAGCGGTATTCAAATGAGTCTAAAGTCAACAAGGCTCGGAATTCAAACGGAAATTCTCGTCTTGTTCAAATCGAGCGAGTAATCTGATCTATCTCTCTTCCAGGAATTCCGCAGCCATGTCTCGCAGCGTTAGTCGCAGCCGGTCGCCATCAAAGGGCTCGTCGATCAGCTCCTATAAACGCAAGAGGGAGAAAGAACGCGAGAGAAGTCGTTCCAGAGATCATCATAGACACAAGAAGTCACACAAAGAGACTCGTCACAAATCCTCCAAACACAAGCGACGCAGGGAGGAGATCCCAAAAGCTTATCGACAGAGCAGAAGTCGTTCGAGCAGCAGTTCCAGTGACGCTTCAGAAAATGACAAGGCCTCGCCGAAGAAGCGGCCGCGGAAAGACAAAACCCCCGAGGTGATTATGTCGCGAATTCGGAGAGAGTCGTTGCTGGTGAGACAGAAAACAAAATCGAAGTCAGGGCACAGTGATAGGCACTAAGGTTATGATTTTGATCACGTTCTGCGTTTCAGTTGGACCCCTTCGAGATTCGACGTCGAGAGCTGATCCGTGAAAAGGAAATAGCCAATGAGGTTGAGCGAAAACTTGCCGAGCTCCTCCCAAAGAAACTCGAAGAAGAAATTGAGCTCCGCAAAGAGAAAATCCGAATGGACCTCAGGCTAGAAATGGAAGAGCAGATACGCACCGAGAACGATGACCTGGCAAGAATCAATCTCGAACTGAGAGAGGTACGGAATTCAATTAGGCTACGTTTAGCTGGGTCCTCAGGGAGAGAGAAACGATGCACTGAGTCTCCGCTGAGGACAAAGTATGGGGGGCCTAGAGTGACCCGACATTCTCAGATAGAACGGAGGAAGGAGAGGCAAAGTCGGAATGCGATGAACGGTCTCTCGAGCGAGAGACTTCTATGAGAAAACGGGAGAAAACACGAGCAACGGAAGCGGAGGCGTTATGAGAACGCTTTCAGTAGAATTTTGTGTTCCGTGTTAGATTGTTATCCTTCACATTTCTCTCCACGGCAGGATCCGTACTGAACCACGTTCTTTCACCTCGCTAAGTCTCAATAATTTATGCCGCCCTCAGGCTCAGAAGCCGAATATGAGTCGAGTGGCGTTTATTTTTGAGTGAGGAAGAATCTTCGCTCTTTGTCTTACGTAGATGCAGAGTGAGGACACAGTGAAACACAGTGAGGCGGCGACCCGTCAAGGTATGTACACTCGGTTAGGCCGCCCGGTCTCCTTTAGTGGGTGATCCGGACGCCCGCCAAGTCGTAAGTACCATGTCCAGCAGCACGGAGAAAGAAGGGACCTCATTCTTGTCTGATTTTTCTTCAGTTTTCTTCTCCTACCGAAACTTCCGCCTGCCTGTTTTTGAGGTGACGTGAAGCCCACAGGCTAGCCAATGCAGAGTTGGCTGAATTGGTTCCGGGAGAGATCCGTTATAACAGAGCGCCCTTCACAGGAAATCAGGCAGATTCAGGAGAACTCGGCCAAAGAAATCTCTGATCTTCGCCTACAGCTGAAAGAGCTTCAAGAGCAGAGCGCAGAGAGCCTCCACAAAGTCGCTGAAGAAAGGTGAGCGATACGCGACTCTTCGCGGTGCGTCCGGAGTGTTGTTTATCTCGAATTTCTACGGCTCGCTACGATATGTTGACACTTGCTTTCCATTCGATCAGATTGAAGCTCTTGGAAGAAAGACGGAAGATCGACGAAGATCGAATGGCCCTTGAACTGGAGAAGCGGAACAAGAAGAAAGAGGAGCAGCAGCTGATCCTGAACAAATCGGGAAAGGCCCGACCTAAGCTGGCGTTCTCGTTCAAATAGGATTACAGTGAGTTTCATGCCGGAGGTACACTGGACCGGTTCCCATTGCAACGACGCGGGTGACACCCGCCGTTATACCTACTACTTTCCTCCGGTGTTCTTTCATCTGAGTCGAACTTCTGATCCCAGGTTTCCAGGCATGGATAACGCTGTACATTATTGTATATCTTGTGTTGAGATCCTTTGGCTTAGTTTTCGTTAATTTGTGCTCACAACTCTGCATTCTGAACCGAGAGCGTATCTCCTGTTGGCACGTGAACTAAGCTGAACGTGTTCTCCCCGACGGTTGGTCAGACCCGAAAATTGATAATAAAGATAACTTCTTTGAGGAGACTTCGCTCTTTCAATTTCCTTTCGCCTGCCGGCGTTCTGAGGAACATGGCCGGTGGTGGAGGGAGGTCTGGAACCCGAGTGTCCAAGTTGGAGGTCGACTGTGATATTTGATTCAGAGCCTCGGTCTTTCTCTGGCACTGGATACAACTATTCGAACGCGGTTTCGGGAAACTATGAGCTCGAAAACTGACACAGATGTCCTTGAATCTCTCCAACCCACAGCTCGATGTCCGCAACTCGACGCGTCGAGTTGAAATCAGAACATTTCCTTCTTCATATCGTTTTCCTATCCAACCCTCTAGCCTGAGCATGAGACTTCCCAACTCGATTGTGGTGCTTCAAGATTCCTACGGTCGTTGCGAAATTATCACTTCTGTTCTTCCCTGATATCATTGAGAGGTTGATAAATGTATGTAACAATTTGGGGTCTCCATGTTTGTTTGTCCTCGATGAACTCTCACGCGATCGATCGGATCGACTTGGAAACTCGACTCCTTGGCCTCCCCGCGAGGATGTCCACTGACGGCATTCCGTGGATCGACTCACACCGAGGGAGGAACGCCACTCGAACTCGAGGATCTGTTTGTTTGTTTGTTCGTTTGTCCTCGATGAACTTTCACGCGATTGATCGGATCGACGTTGAGCTGGAAGCACGTTGTAGAGTGGCTCACAAACCCTTCCACCCTCTCATCAGGTTACGTTCGCTCACACGCACGACCGGGATGCGAATCTTGAAGATAAGGCGCAGCGCCCCGAAATGATGCTGGCTAGACTCTTCGACCTCTCCCTCTTCAATAACGACAATTGATACTGTACTGCAAAGAGGGCAATGACTGTCTGTCATCAGTGGACTTCCAAACGAAGTGAGGGGGCGGCAAACGTAGTCGGCCGAAGGCAGGCTGGTTTTTGATATTTTTCAGCGAAAATATGGAACTTATTGAACCGAATCGCACTAGACTTCGACGAGAAATCGGAAAGAAAAATTGGAGAACGTATGTTGCGATTCATCCACGAAGCATCTCGAGGCCGATTCGAAGGTCCTGTGACCGTATCTCCCCTCCCCGAGATCTCAAGTTTCAATCGAACAAAATATTATCGAATACCAGGTGGGTCGTGTCTAAGGTTTGCGGAAGCCCGCATTTCCATTTGCATAAGCCCGCATTTCCATTTGCATAAGCCCGCATTTCCATTTGCATAAGCCCGCGATCTATGATTTTCACGGGTAACCGCAATAGAAAGCCCGCGAATTGAAACCACTGGATTAGCAGGCTGAAGCCTGGCAGTCCTAAGGCTGCGGGCTTGCGGGCTCGATAAAGCTCGCCTCCAGAATCTCGACTATCACTAATGGTCAGCGGAGTTTGACAATAGTTATTAGGGTAGTTATAGTAATGATTGACTTTTGCAAACTCCAGTCGTGTCCTGCCAATCTGGAGAACAACTGCTGACAGATAATTCCCTTTTCCCACTAGAGTTCCATGACTCCTACGCCTGTTTTTGGGGTTCGATGAATCGAGTCCGGGTCAGATCTGTTTTTTTACAATAAAACGCAATTTATTAATGAGATGGAGGCTTCCCACAACGCAGTCTTCCCTCGCGCCATTCACTTCATTTCCCACCAGATGCAGCAATGGCGGCTTCGTTCGTCGTCATCTGGAACTCCTGGAATCTCTGAGAGATTCGCTGATTCATTTTGAGATATTTTTCCATGCACCACAGCGAACATTTCTCTTCTTTATCTCGTACCGTGCGAACTGAAAGAGAAGAATTGACTGAGAGCTCTAGAACATATGAAATCCGTTCAGGGCAGCAGCTCCGACGAACAGTCATCTCTCCCGCGCTATCAGCTCACTCAGTTAGGGGAATGAGTGTTTGCGATTGGGTAGCTGCACAAATTGACGGGTAGAACGAGCTGCTATGTAGTTTCGAAATTCCCGCCGAAATCATCGGAGCGCAGCTGACATGAGAAGTTTCACGATGCTGCGTTAGCTCAAACGAGAGCTTCGGGCGCAGAATGAAGCTGAGAGGGAAACCCTTAGAATCGACATGTAAGTTTATCTGAGATATTCAAACTTTCAAAACCGAACAAATAGACGAACCTGTGAAGTCGTGAACGCAATCAGAGAAGCACATTTCTGTGAGCTTGTTATAGCTCTTGAAGAAATCTTTGAACTGTTTTATCTGGTCCTCACTTGTCGGAGCTTGACTCACGGCCGCCATCACCCAACAGTTTCGGTCTTGGAAATATCCACGTTGACCTTCTGATGAGTTGGAATAACCTAGGACGGTTTTGGTGTGCGAAATGCGCTCCCAGTGTTTACAAGTCTATCGCGCAGGCACGGTAAATTTCAATGGCCCAGTCGTAGACTCCGACGCCACGGGAAGGCGGCAAATACGATTCATGTCGAATCTTCCTCGTTCAAGAACTCGGGTAATCTCATAACGTTCTCAATGTTCCTTCACGCTTGAGAGTGAACGGATCGTTTTCTTCGTTTCGCCTCCAACGTGGACGGGAGCTTTTTCTCCTCTGTCGATCGTCGACTTTTCCGCCGATCGGGTCCTGATGGTGCTCCCAGACCCTGGAAGGAGAGATTCCCCTCCAGCTCCCGAGCACTGATGGTGTTTCGGATCTCCCCCCAGAGCGGAAAACCTCGGATGTCTGCTCTGCTCCTCCATCCACGGACGACAGCTCTTTCTATAGCTCAGCAGGCGACTCGAACGATTCCCCGGTTCCTCGGTGCGCCGTTGCGGAACTTGCCTCCACGCAGCTAAAGCGTCCGCTCACCTCGAAGCATTATCGTCACCGGAACGCCTCAACTTCCATCCGACGTCGCGATTTGAGTGAACCGATTCGGTTTTCCAGAACCGAGGTCGGACCAAACCGCACTAGCGGCATGAGAAGATGGAGGATCTTTGCATATTACTCCACGTCGGTGTCGGGAAGCGCAAGCAGCAGAAGGCAGAGCTGCTTCAAGTATTGCTGGAAGAAGCGACTCGCCGCGGCAGAGAAACTGCGGAGACGGGAGCTGACGCGATGTGTGTAGTGAAGGAATGCATCCGCGTGCTCGAGGATTCAGCATTGACCAATGCGGGATTGGGTGAGGTCTTCAACGGTCTGTTCTCTACCGTGGATATCCGGAACACCTTTCAAACAAAGAACCCAACCATTCCAGGATCTCAAGTCAATCGGGATTGCAAAGTGGAGTGCGATGCGTCGATCATCGACGGATCCACCCAGAACGGCGCGTCGGTGTGTGCGGTGCCCGATGCATCGAACGCAATAGATATTGCTTATTTGCTCACAATCAAAGGCGGACCAGCGTGTCTGGCTGGCGAGGGTGCTCTCCGCTGGCTCAGGAGTAACGGAGGCGAAAACTGTCAGAAAGATCTCATCACTCAGAGCCAAAGGAAGGTGAAGAGCGAATTAGTCCAACTAATTGTTCCACGATACTTAGGGATTCTGTTCTAGAGGTCGACTTCGATGGAAACGCCTCGATCTTAATCTCGCAGATGTTTGCAAAATGCTCACCCCTGCTCGGCGGAACGGGCCCGACTCCGCCGGACCCAGACGACGAGATCCGCCTCGACACTGTTGGGGCAGTCGTCCTTCTCAGGGGAAAGATCAGTGCGGGTGTATCCAGCGGCGGAACTTTCCTCAAGCATCCAGGACGCGTTGGACAAGCTGGAGTTTACGGTGCGGGATGCTGGGCTGACAGCACTGCGGGAGTATCAACGTCAGGTAGAGATTCCCCTTCGGAGAGATGATGGCTTCGGGTTACACAAACGTTGGATCTCGGGCCCGTCGAATGTTGAATTCGGATGACGCAGCTTTCCACGCACAGGAACAGGCGAGCACTTGATCAGAACGCTATTCGCGAGTCGCTGTCTGGAAGCTTTGAGAAGCGACGCCCAGAACGACTCTCCTCCGATCCTGCGCCTGAAAACCTTCATTGAAGAGAATTTCATCGCAAATCCTCTCGTCTCGAGGGGCGGGAATGTCAGCGGAGCCGCCGCGGGAGTCATAGGTACAGTTGCACATTGTTCAATAGAAAACAGAAGGGCCCGTTGGAAGAGACACCGAACCCGTCGATCGGTTTCCTTTCTCACCCTCGTTCAGGATCCATTTTTCCCGTAATCGTCCGGGTCTTCGTTCCAGGAATCGTTTATGATGAAAGCTCCCGTTGCTGCGACCTTGTCTGGGCGCACACGAGCGCGAACTTCGTGGTGGCCTACTCGGTGGGAAAGAGTCAGAAAGTCCACGTTAAGATCTGCTCCCAGCCGGACATCGAAGACATCGAGAAGGTGAAAGTCTACGCCAGCGGGAAGACCATCCGACTCCGTTCAAACGAAAAACACAGTGAAAGAAGTTCATGAAGTCGACTCAAAGTTTATTGTTTGGAATGCCTGGGTAAACACGCTCTGCCGCCATCAATACGGCTGCTGCTGCTGTTGAGCAAATAAATGTCTCATGTACTGTCCGAGAGAGGCTTGGTTTGTCTTTGGTGTCGGTGGAAATTTATGGAGCTGTACAGCCACGATCATTTCAAGGACAGTCGGGTAAGCCTCCGTGGGCACTGTCTCCTTCAACGATGATCCGAATCTTGAGGATTTGGGTTGCTCGGTGGAGGTCCGGGATCGAGCCTGGGTGGCGTTCTTCTGGTGTGTCCAATTTCGGAATATCGGAGGAGGGAGGGGGGGGGGGGAACGAGAGTAGAGGATGAGTTTTGGAACTTTCTGGAGCTCAAGCCCCGGAGCCTGGTCCAGATCCGGCGAATCCCGCGCCTGGACACCGTGGATCATCGACAGGATCATGGAGATGACGATGATGACGTCTCATTCACGACTTTCGTTCTGTCCCTCCCTGAAAGTCCACAGCTACCTCGCGCAGGGC
>JAQZDE010000026.1:0-100000 GCA_037576195.1 Phytoseiulus persimilis | reverse complement strand
GAGCACTGCCCGTGCCTCGGAGCGTTTCCAGCTCCCCTTCGAGGTGGCGGACGTACTCGTCACCGCGTTCGCGTAATCGGCGTTCCTTGAGAGCCTCGGCCTGCGCTTCCTCTACGTGCGTCTCTTGCTCTCGTCTGGAAAGACATTGGTGAGCCCTCGAGATCTCGATTTCGAGCAATTATTTTCCTCCTCTCCCCCCCCCCCCCCCCTCCTATCCCTCCAGTGTAGATACTTTGCTGACTCACCTCAATCTATCCGCTTTCCTAAGCTCCTGCCGTAGCGAGTCTATCTTGTGCATGGCGGCTTCCACTTCCTCCTCTTTGTCACGTACTTGTCGAGAAACAATCTGCTTCTGGGCCCGGAGGTCCGACAATCGGTCTGATACCTCGTTGTACTCCGACATAGTGGCCTTGAGTTGAGTAGCCTGATTCTTCATTTCCTTCGACATCTGCGCGATTCGCTCTTGGTGCTCCTTCAGCTCGGCCTTGAGGTCGTCTTTGTCCCGAGTGAGGCTCTTGATCAGACGTTCCATGTCCCGCGTTTGACAATTGACCGTGATTTCTCCGTTGCCCGTCGTGTCAGCCGTCAGTGAAAGACAGACTGTTTTGAGCTCCTGCTCCAGTTCGTTATTTTTCAATCGCATCTTAGTGAGTTCATCGCGCAGTCGATTCGACTCATTGACTTCAATAGCACCGTTCGGAACATCCTCGGTGTCGTCGTTGTCCACACCTTCTGACAATTTGCTATTCGAAGTGAAAGTGAACCCGACGAACGGGAGATGCAGTCCCGAAAACACGGCGTTCGCGCTAGGCGGAGCAGAAGAATCTGCATTTTTGAATGTCAGCTCGTCAACGTCGAAGTTTGAAGTGTCGGTCGGAGAGCTCACTTGAGGAATGAAAGGTGCCTCGCTGTCCCGAATGGTGTCCCAGTCGATTCCCGCGAACCAGGGATGGTTTTTGAAATCATCGACTCCGTTCTGACCTAGTCTGATGTCGGCGGCGCAGACCAGGTGGCGGATTAGGTCCTTGGATTCATCCGAGACGTTGACCGCGTCCTCAGGGAAGTCGAACGAGTTTTTGTGGTTCATGATTTTGCCGTAGGTTTCCAAGAGGCTTTCGGCATAGAACGGTGTCTCTCCAAACAGCATTTCGTACATGCAAACACCGAGAGACCACCAATCGCATTCGGGTCCGTACGTGCCCTGGTTATCTTCCATCGCTCGCAGAATCTCAGGTGATATGTAGTCGGGTGTACCAACAGCCACTCGTGAATGAACCTTGAGAAGAAAAAATACGCTCAGGGAAACTTTTCGTTTCGTTGAACGCGGCGCTCATGGGGACGCGAAAAAATCCATCTGCACGGACATTAGAGGAACACTGTTTGAGGGCTGTCCCGAGAAACAAGACTCACCAATCCTCCTTCACCGAGTCGTAAGCAAGAACCAAAATCAGCTAGTCGAATGTGTCCCTGGGCGTCCAGGAGAACGTTGTCCGGTTTCACATCTCGATGGACGTATCGTAGGGAATGCAGTGAATGGATGGCCAGGATCATTTCCGCGATGTAGAATTTCGCCATTTCTTCCGGTAGTCGATCTTCGAATTTCGATAGCAGAGTGAGCAGGTCACCGCCGCAGTAATAGTCCATCACGAGGTACTGGAAATAATGCGTTCCTTATTCGGATTCCCCACGATTCGGAGAATTTGACAAACGCCTTCGCTGCCATCGGATCCTCGGATTCGGCTCCGGGCATTTGTCGCGAGCCTTGGCAGTTTCCAACGAGTTCCCATTTTGGTTCTCATCCTTTCCTCGATCATGCTCCACAGGATGGAATATTCTTCCGCTAGAGCCCGTGAACTCTCCTCTCAGACGAAGGAGGGGTTTCGTTCTGAACCTGACGCGAGAGTGATTGCTCGACTGTCTTGGCAGCGCGAGCTGAGTGTTGCGAGAGTTCAGAACGACAAGAGTTGAAGACAACGAACAGCGCGGCTACAGGGTGCTGTCAAATGAAAACAAGGCTAGTTTTCCGGGTCTCGTCACACCCACCAGTCTCCTTCTGTTTGCAGCGATTCACTGATTCTCTAGTTTCGCCAGTTTGCGGATCCCTCGCACTCTTCCGAGCCGACTTGCATGGAGGGCATCAGTCTGACGGATCTGCTCGCATTCGGGAATTCACGTCTGCCGATTGAGCAGCGCTCGCATCCACAAGAGCCTCTCAACCGCGCTCAATAGTTACGCGCTAATCAAGGAGAGCGTTGAACGCGGATTGAACACCTACTCATTTTTAATCTTGTCGAGATATTACGTGAACCACGCTTGCCTACCCTCGCGGAGGCTTCGTTCGTCGTGCATGGCTGCCAGATTGTGTCTGGGTCAATCTATCGAGGAGCAGCGAGCGAACGAACAGGACGTTGAACGCGAGGCGAAGCTTAAAAAGTCTCGTCTCGCATGTCAACAATACTATCACCGCAGCTCCCTTCATCGCATTCCTACGATACGCGGTTGCGGTGGCGGCTGTCGCCCGCGTTGTCGCCGCGGCCGTCGATGACTATAACGACTCCGACCGCGAATCACAATCAACGCCTACGCTCCTGACGAAGGATTAACCGAATCATCGAGTCATTGTGCGAAAACGGAGAACAAGCGGCTCAACGAATGCAACGAAGCACGCGCGCGCGCGAATACTGCCGTGGTTGCACGGGAACCCGCGCGGCTGTCGGTCGACCGGTCCGGCCGGCGGTCGGTTCGTCCGGCGCTGCGCTCGTTCATCCATCCGACGGTCATTGAAGCTATCCGGGTGACCCCGTTGTGGCTAAGCGTCCACCAGAAAAGCAACAAGGTACAAAGCAAGTTGGGCAGTTGCTGTGGACCAAGAAGAAGGAAAAGACGATGAAGACAGCTCCGCCTCTAGATTACCGTCGCAGCGGACACTCCAGCCGACGAGCGAAGGGACCGACCGAGGAGCCACCGACCAGCCACATTGTAGTCTCATAAAATAACAATCAGCCATTGCCGAAAAAACGATGCTATGACCGGATGGAAGTTTTCTCGAAAGCCGCTTAGTACACATGAGAACTACGAACAGCTGTTTCGCGCGTGGAAGAAATTCCAAGCCATGCGGAGATTTCCACGTCAGGAAATAGGCAAGAGGGCTCGATGTGTTCAAAAAGAAACTCACGAGATTCGAGTGATCCTGGAACGAGTAGTGAAGATTGGTGATCCAACGTTTGTCTCCAAACACGAGGACATCACGTTCTTCTTGGAAGCAGGCCGTCTGAAAATGGAATTGAATTCGCTTTCTTGATCTCTCAACGAGCTCTCCGGTATAAAAAGTTATCTCCACCACATTTGTGCACAAGTTCTCTGATTTGAGTAGCTTTGTTCCAGCTCCGCCTTATGGTAGACATTTCAGTTGCCCGCCGTGATGCGATTTGGTAGCAGCATAGGTCCACGCCGACGATAAACCTTTCCAGTGAGTTTCAACTGGAGCGCAGGAAGAGACCTGACCTTCGTCTTCCGATGCTTTTAGAATAGGAATGCCGGATCGTTGAAGCAGCGGAGCTTGTCGGTTCGAAGGACAAATAAAATCGTCGATGTAGGGCTCAAGCATGTTAGCTATGGAGAAGGAACGGAATTTCCCGCGCCCTAATCTTCAACAGCTGTTCTCCTCCTGGGGAAAACTTCGAAACACGACGCCAGTTTCTGACGAGCTCGATTTTCTTCGCATCGGAAGCCGGCTTCCAGCAGCAGGATCTTTACCTCGTGATCCGACGCGGACGAGCATTAGACAGGGTTGAACGGACGGTTCTAAACTGGGTTGAACAGACGGTTCGTATTTGCCATTCCTTCCGGTGGCCTTCACACGCCAATGATTCCGTACCGACCAAGAGACCGCGAAAGAGAAATTCGAGACACAAAACAGAATTCTCACATGGAAACCGGTCATAATCGACCAGCAGGTCAACCCGAGCCACCATGAGCACCGTAAAATTATGATGTGCTAGATTTTCGGCAACGTTTTGGTACCGATGAGCCTGGCGCTCAAGTGGTGTGATCGAACGGTCCTGCTCACTGCAGACGTTCTGATTCGGAATCCTCTCATGAGAAATTATCATATGCACTCACCTCGGCTCTCTTCAGCATTTCCCACTTGTTGAGAATTTTCATGGCGAAGATTTTTTGAGATGATTTCTCCCGGACAACAGCAACCTCTCCGAACGCTCCGCGCCCTATAACCTTGAGGATTTCGAAGTCGCTTCGAGCTAATCGTTGCTTCCGCACTTGCTGTACCACTGGAGAGACTGCAAAATAACATGGACTAAGAACGAGAAGAAATAGGCGGTAAAATCTGTCGGACTCTGCCGAGCTCGGAACTACTGATCATGGAGATCTACGAGTCCAACAGTGCGGTACCCGCAATGACTTGCGTCATGTAATTTCGTCTTGGGTCCAAAAGGTCAACTATGGTAGAGCTGTCCATGCCACACGGAGCGTGTTGAGGGCCGAAGTGTAGCTTCGATGAATTCGGACGTGGCAGGAAGGAACTCAGTGCGGATCCAACCCATTTGGCTATGTCTCATGCAGTCCTCAAACTCAAGGCTCTATTGCTCGAATTGAGTTCAACTCCTGGAAACTCTGTTCTGCTCCGAAAACGCTTCCTGATGACTTGACTCTCGGCGTTTGTTCAATTGTTTTGTTTGGAACGACCAGCCCAAGACGCGAGTAGAACAAAGCGACTCTTTGGATTAATTCATCGCGGGACGTCAGTCAGATGAATCTCGACCGGGCGACACTTCAGAAAATCTTGTCGAGAGTATGAGTCGAGGGAGAGGGAGAAGGATGCCTACTCTGAGCGGAACTTATGAGGATCAGGCGCAGTTGTAACAGAAAAAAACTCTCAGATTCCAATGCCATGTTCACCTCATGCACGGCGAAGGCCCGTGTTGGTCGGCTTGGAAGGGGAACGAGAAGTAAAACAAAGTCGACATGAATCCATGTGTGGTTTTTCACTCCAGAGATGACGGTCAAAAACATCTCTGCGTTTAATGGAGTTATTCATTCATTACTCGGCCACATCACGGCTTGAAAAGGCTGCTATTTCAAGTTTGACAATTCCAACAACTCGGCTGGAGCCTGCTGTCAAGCTTGTCGGCATTTCCTCGCGTCTCGGCGACGAATTACTCAGTAGAGACGGCGCTGACACAATGAGTCGTCGAGGACTGGAATCGCAGTAATGATTCCATGATGCTCATTCGGTTTGGTGACAATAAACGGTTCAGTCTGAACCCAGCAGATGAGATCGTTTAGCGAGGACTGCTTCACCCGGAATCTTCTAAGGGAAGCATAGCGCACTCATCGATAGCTTACAGATGACATCCGACAAACTGAGAGCGGATTTCACACTCGAATGGTAGCTGTCCCCCATCACAGAGCAACATCGGATGGAGACGTTGAACGAGAAAATGAACTTCTCAATATCGATGACGGTGGGTACCGCTCACAGTGGAAAATCGGAACCAATGAAACTTAATTGGGAACACTGCTACGACGATCGACATCGTCTCGCACTCGGAGCAATGCGTTCCGAAAAGATTGCAGCTCCGATGTCCCATCGACGTTAAGGGCAGTGGCTGAAGAATACCGAGTCGAATGTCAGAATAGAAAGCCGCCTCAGTAGAGTTGCAGTCTCTGACCGACAGTGGGTATTGATACTGCGTTCCACTATGAAGTACATAGTCTCGCAAACCAGCTTCTTCGGCACAGCGTTCTCTTTCAGAAGCTAAAGAATGGTTCAGACTCACCAAACTTCACGAAACCTTGAAGGGTCTTCTCCTTGGATAGTGAGGATCGCACACACTCGTCGTGGAGCAGCAAGAGACAGTCGATGAGGGAGTCAACTGTAAACGCCGTGCCTCCGACTCGAACATGTTTCCGGAGAAACATCGAGTCCAGGCTCGACACACGCTCCGCCAGCGCCATATCCTCGGAGGGGACTTCGCGCTAACTTAGAAACAACAGTCTTGGATTCGACATCACCGCTCGCACGTCAGCCGCACTCAGTGCTCTGTACAAAGCTTCAAGCTACACAACAAGCCGCTAAAGACCGAGGCGGCGACCACACAGATCCCGCTAACAACTGAGAGGGTCGTTGACATCAGTTGTGAGTTGTGAGGAAAGTGACCGATGTGAGGAATCGGAGGTACCGCTCCAATTCAGAAATGGTTGGGAGCATCAGTTACACTATCGGTCGCGGACACCTCACGCTTTTTCATGAATGTTGCCCCCAATTTCTCACAAATGATCAGCTGTAATCTAGAATGAACTCTTAAGGACCTCCTGGTGACAAAGCTCTGCAGTCACTGAAAATCTGGCCGTTGAGGAGAGGGTAGCGGTGTGTTGCTCTCATGCAGCTGGCGGAGACAGAGCCTTACGATCATTCGAATTCGAACGGGGAGGCTCGGGGCAACTCGTGTAATTTTCATGTTCGATGAGGGCACGACTCAGTGGCTCAGGATCGAGTGCACGACATCGGGATATTGCCCACCCAATCCACCCAATGTTGATGCAGTGTGATTCTCCGATGAAGGTATTTGAATTGTTCCCCCGATGAGTACCGCGTAATTCCGAGTTGACTGGCTCCAGAAGGTGATTCAAGATTCCGTTTCGAGAATGTATCCGGAACAAACAGAGACAATCTGTGCCTTAGTTGCGTAAAAGCGCCAATGAGAGCTAATCTTCCACAGATGGAATCCGAATGCATCGGGGAGCTTGAAGCGCATTGGAGCGTGGTGGAGGCCGCATTCCGCGATTCTGTCTCTAAAGGATTCCTGTCAGAATCGGTCACTTCGCACATCGAGGAGCTTTGCAACCATGGGATGCTGCCAATCATGGAACTCTGGCTGCTGGACTTCGCCGAGGAAGTGATCACGGAGGCAATGCAGTCCTACATGTCAGCAACTTCCAAGCTGCAAGACGTCCTGCCTTTCCTCCAGCTGGCTGCGAAAGACATCCTGAGGACCTTGGAGGCTGCCAGATGGCTTCGTTCGAAAACCGGGAAGTCATGTGTGTCAGCTCCTACCTGTTCTGGCCACGAGCTCGACATAGAGGAAGAGGTTCTAAAATTGTCGTCGCGCCTGTCCACATCCTTGGTCACGGCAGAATTCGATTCTTTGATGTTGGAGCTCTTCCAGAGGTCTTTCCGAGCTTTTCACAAAACGCAGAGCGCGGACGATTGTTCCGGACTGGTGTTCTGTCCTGGGTGCAACGTGGACATCGCTGATGACGAGAGCCTGTGCTCGTGCGCTGCAATCGTTCGCGAGTTCGTAGAAATTAATGAAGTCGTCAATAGGATTGGCGCTTTCCCGTCCTTAGTGCACGATTGCGTACAAAGCGTCTGTTTCGACCTCATCAAGAAGCACGTCGTTGAAACCTGTCAGGGAGATTTCGAAAACAAGTGTGCCTCCAACCTCGAGCAGTGGCTCAACGAGACAGTCGTTTCATGGTTGCAAACGATCTCAGGTGAGTTCACCAAGTGGTCAGATTGATTTATCTGTGGAATTTTTGATCCATCCTCATCTGATGGCGAGTCAAAATCCGTTCCGATTTCCTTGAGGTCTATTATTCGCAAATCGACTCACGACCGTAACTGAAATTCACCTCCAGGACAAACAACCTCTATGATAAGTGCCTTCAAGAACAATCTTCTCTATTTCCTCCACGACATATTCATTGAGTTCCGGGCCGGTCAACTCTTCGACATGATCGTGGATTTTCCCGATTCGAAGCCCGCCCTTGAAGACTTGAGAGACTGTATTCAAAAAGTGCGAAGTCTGGAAGAACTGGTGACAAAACTGAAACAAGCGATGACGACGAGGCTGTTCCATCCTGGAGTCAAAACAGCTGACATCATTACGGCATATGTCTCAACGATCAAGGCTCTCCGGGTACAGTATTCTGTTATCAGCCATGTACTCTCACCTCCTAGTGATGAGCGGCACTCCGTAATTATTCGGATATGACGGAGCGGAAGTATTGAGTCTGGTCCTCATCCACAGGTCCTTGATCCCAGTGGCTTCATTTTGCAATCAATCTGCGACGAGCTCTCCGTTTACTTGAAATCCCGCGATAACAGAGACAACACTGTCCGAATAATCGTCTCCAGCTTAACAGACGAGAACAACGTCGAGCTGAATGCAGAGCTCTCGAAGTGCGCTCAGGTGAGTCATCGAGAGTGTATTCTGGCACACGGACAATATGGGAG
Source organism: Phytoseiulus persimilis (assembly GCA_037576195.1). Lineage (NCBI taxonomy): Eukaryota > Metazoa > Arthropoda > Arachnida > Mesostigmata > Phytoseiidae > Phytoseiulus > Phytoseiulus persimilis. The sequence goes on along the minus strand of JAQZDE010000026.1, from coordinate 91,743 downwards.
TAGGAGTCGGGAGCATAGGACTCATAAGGATGTCATTGAGGAATTTCAGAAACCGCCGGCTCTCGGCTCCTATCTCGATGGGTCCTCCGACGACGAGTCCGAGTGGCAAAAGTGGGTTCCCCAAGCGAAGGTTTCGCGTATTATCAAATCATCTGATATCATCACATTGTTGGTCAACATTTACGGATCGAAAGAGGTGTTCGTTGAAGAATACGCCTCCCTGCTCTCTGAAAGACTCCTCAACGGCAGTTCGGATACTCAGAAAGAGATTATGTACATGGAATTGCTCAAAGTTCGATTCGGTGAAATGGCAATGAACAACTGTGAAGTCATGTTGAACGACGTGAAGTGCTCGAAACGACTGCACTCGCAAATCATCCAAGAGAAGCTCAGCGACCAGCTCCGAGTGCCTCTCGACAGCCTCATAATCAGCGCCCAATTCTGGCCCGAATTGAAAGAAGAAACTATCAAGATCCCCGAGAGCGTTACGCAAGATTTTGAGAAATTCCGCAAAGAGTACGAAATTCTCAACGGGAATCGAACGGTGAACCTCCGACCGAATCTGGGATTCGTCGACCTTGACCTGGAACTCGATGACGGGACGGTGAAGAGCGTGAAATGTTCGACCGCGCAGGCGACTCTGATTCAACTTTTCCATGTGAGATTTCTTTGTTTCGAAATGAATATTCGTTCCGAGTTTCTTGGGAATGGACTATTTTATATCTATTTATTCTACCCAGCGTTCACAACAATCTATTCGTGATTAACATAAGTCCACTGAAGACGCTAATCAACATTATAGGAGAAGAACCACTGGAGAATGGCTGACATTGCATCAGCTCTCGAATGTTCTCGCATCACAGTCAAACGTCTGGTTGCTTTCTGGACGCAACAAGGAGTTCTCATAGAGGGTGGAGCAGGTCCTGATGGGATAGTCGTCATCGGGAGCGAGGCCGACGAAGGCGAAATCGAGCATGCTCTGGAAAACCGCTCTTTCGTCGACGAAGAAATGGATGACGATGAAGACGGAATGTCAAGACCAAACAAGCTCCAGGAAGTAAGATACTTGACGTTCACCAACTTCGTAAAAGGTCTCCTCACGAATCTGGGAGAAACACCTCTGGACCGGATCTATTCGATGTTGAAAATGTTTGCCGCATCCAGCTGGGTTGATTTCACGATACAGGACTGTAAGCAGTTCATGGATACCAAAGTCAAGAGCGGGGACGTTGTGTACAGTTCAGGCCTGTATAGTTTGCCAGCTCAATGATCGGAGAATCGAAAGTACAGCTCGGAACGGTGACATGCGCTCAGCCTGCTGATCAGACGCTTCATCGGCCGCTCGGTCAGATACGCAATCGGGGTAGAGAAAGGGGTCGAAGTGTTCATTCTTTTGAACAGTGCACAATAAACAGACGTACGATCTCAAGTCCACAATGTTTTTGTTTTTCGACCCTCTCTCCACCACTTTGATGTGATCTCCGTGTCTTGCTTTGGAATCCGCTCAGCGAAGCGGTCCAAGGCAACACACAAAAATCTGCGAAAAGATAACGGACCTTGATTCCGAAGTACGCGTGGTGCAGTCAGTCTGCCAATCTCCCTAAAAAAATCCACCAGAAGCGGCCAAAGCGGTCAAGATCGGTTTGAACTCATCAAATAGAGGTTTTTCGCTGGTGAGCGGAAATTCCGGAGGAATCGTTTTGGCTAATAGGACCGCCGGTATAGCGGGGAGATCTCTAAGCTCAGTGACTCGTTCCTTATACACGTGATCGTTTTCGCGATGTCGTTTTTTGAAGTTCAACTCTATCACTGCAGCCTGTTTCTTCCAATGGGTCCCAAATACGAGGATGGTTATGTAATTCGCGTACTTGTTGGCTTTGACGAACATTTCCATCGCAAGCTGCAGTCGGGCTAGCTCATCTCCAACGCGTTTCTCGGAATGATCCACCTGAGCTTGGTGATACTGAGCCAGACCCTTGAAAGCATACTCTTTGAACTGAATCACGTATGACCACTGATCGCTGCAGGGCTGCTGCTTCTTCATGTGCTTCCAAGCGGTTTCGTAAAGCTCAGCGCAAGCTTGGCTCAGCTTGGCCAGAATACCAAGAGAATTGTTGTCGGAATACGCTTTCAGGTAGACACATTCCTGCGCCTGACCTAGAGCGAGCTTCTCTAACGATTGCAAGGTATCACTCAAAAGATCAGTGGTCATTCCCGTCATCGACGCCACGCGACTCACGTGTCTAATGTACTGAAATACACCGGCACTTCTTTGGAGTATCCTGTTTGCTTCTCGAAGATCATCCTCATCCATCGATTCGGCAAGCTCAGCAGCACGCCTCGATTGACACGCTGCAAGATTGAAGAGCGCACAGGCTTTCTCGAAAGACAGAACGTCACTCGTGAAGTAGGTGTGATACGTGATGATGGTCCCACTCGAGAACGCGTTTTTCCACGTTGATTGAACACAAAGCTTCTGTGGGGGCAGCAAGGACTCGAGGCTCCACAAACCATCAAGATAACGACTGAGTGCTTCCTCGAGAGAAACTCCTATCGCAAGTCGCTGATGTCCAGAAACTGCATCGGCACGGAGAGCGTCCAGCTGTTTCAAGGCTCCATTGAACAAGTTCCGAGTGTCGGCGTCAACTGAGACTCCAAGGACCTGTTCCAGAGACTCCTTGAAACTCAGCGGCTCCGTGAGCTTCTGAGGAGTTGCAAGGAAACCAGCCATAGTTGAAGCACACTGACGTTGGTGATGCGTGTTGCTGGCTGGCACGAACCCGGCACGAAGTGATGAGTTCCCCGGCGACCATCCAGAGGAACAGATAAGGAGAACTGTCAGCTGCCAGCACTGAGGGTGAACTCAGAGATGCGCACCTGGATTAAATTACATCGGAGGGATTTACCTCTAGCCAATACCAGCAGCTGATATACACACTCATTCTAAGCGAGGAGGTTGGCGCGCTTAGTCACACCGTCACCTTGCCCGCGTGAATTTGAACTTGAACTTTCGTCGCTGCATCTTACTCCGGAGTCTCGAGATCCACAGGCCAAAATTTTCCTCTGAACAAGCTTCGCTCCGCGCAGATGAGGTTAAACGTTCGATACCCCGAACGGATAGTCACGCAGACCGCGAAATGTACAATATTCCTGAAGTTCCTTGGAGGATTCTCCCGCAGTCATCAATGGCCGATGTCAAGCTCCCTGGATTCGGAGTCCGCTGACTTGAGCTGATAAGTTCCCCGGGACGCCCACGAAAAAATCCTCACCACGTAGATTCTCCCGGAACCCCGAAGGTCGAGATGACATCGAAGTTGGAGCGCTAAGCCAAGGACGAATCCATACGAAGAAGTTTAATGCGAGCCGTGATGCTTGCTCTCGTGATCAATGCCTCAATATTCTCTTCGGGTGCCCGTGAAATTTGGATCTCAAGTCTCCTTCGAAAGCTGCGAGCGCCGTGACGGTCGGGTATGGAGAAGTTTACGATAGACTGCTGAGCCCACGGAGTCGGGTTCAGCCTACGGTTATCTCCTTCTAACGACGGAACTTGCTCGATGAGTCAGAACCTTCAGTATCTCTGTCGATCAAGGGTTCAAATTCTGAACCGTATCGACACCCCTGACGGAAGAGTTGTATCATTGGTACTGAGCAGAGGATCGGTGTCAGAACTCACCTTTTCGACGAGAAACTGCCATTTCCTCCTATACGTATATTTAGGAATTGCTCAAGGTACACAAACTGGGTCCGCTGCGCTTTTCGCACGAGGTTTGAGTCAGAAATCCGGACGTAACTGAGGACGAAGAGGTCTTGCTCCCCTTCATGGAAGAGTTCTGCTGCAGCGAATTTCTTCGCGAATCTGATACGAGCCGAGGAGCAATCACTCTGGTTGGAGAGCTCTCAAACTGAAAATCTGTAGCAGAGTATGCCACAGGTGATCTCGATTTAACCAGATATGGATATGGATGGAGACTCATTCAGCCGTGCGAGACGAGGCGAGATCCACTTCCAACTCAGCTAGAATCATTAGACAATGTACCACACAAGATACGGCCGTAAGTGATTGAGTGAAAACTATCAAAGGAGGAACATTCTCCGGAAGAATTACTTGGATGCCTGAGATGAGCTACGAACCGGAACTTGCGGTTGGATACTGGCCCCTTTGTATGATACTGACTGTGGCAATGGCCGACGCCCAGATTTGATCGAATCCGTTCTGAAACAACCCACCAGAATATTCGGGACAGATATATTTCAATACAGTCGATGAACAGCTTCAGTACTCTCGAAATGGGCGTGTAGATAATAACTCAAAAATACAACGACTTTCCTCGGAGGACACCATGGACCGGTAGACCCATAGGTCCACCCTTTCTCTTTTTTCAAAGGTTGTTTTTCCATTCCCGAGGACAGGGTATTCCCGGCCATACAAGCCGCTACTCACAAAAGAAATCTCGCAGAAGTCTCCAGGTGGGTCCTCTTTTATTTCCCTTCCATAAGATTCGTGAGTGACAAAACTCTACAAGGACTGATCGTTCAACAGAATCATCGGAGCGTCGTGGAGCCGAGGCGCCGTCATCGGAAACGACTTTCGGCCAGAAGATTCCAAAGTAAGTGAGATGCTGTTGCATAGTATGTCGATCGCTCTGTCTTCGCACTTGGCGGTCCGCGCGGGAGTCGGTGTTGTTTCCTTGCCATCTGAACTATGTTACATGGGTTACTACACTCGGAACTGTGGTTTGGATGGCGAATTACAAAAATTAGACATCCGTTTGTTACGACTTTAGTCGTTCTCAATCTCACTCATGAGCACATTCGCACTTCCTTTCTCGCATTTTTCGACGAAGACCCGACAACCTCTCTCGAACAAGACGCCAGAACACTCCGAACAGAAGTCCACCAGAACCTAGATCCTACCGTCAAGTCGTCCAAACCTTCAATTATCCGCTTCATTTTCGCTCATTCAATTCCGACTGATAACACTCGTCCACTAAATTCGATCGCTGGCCGTTCCGACAGGTTGAAGCGTTGCAGTATTTTCTTTCACAGACTCCTCGACCTCCGATTCACCGATTTCCAGGTTCATAGCACTATTTGTGAGGGAAGTATTCATCGTTGCTGCACGTTTTCTCCGCAATTTTTACATTAAAATCACTCTTAGCGTGCGGCGAACCGTCCCCGCTCGACTGCCTCGTTACTTTCATCAACCATTGCATGATTTTCGCGGTCTATATAGTAACAACAATATTGAGTTACACGATTGTACAAGCCTGGTAGGTAACCCGGTTACGTGTTTCTTCCTCACTCGCAATCCTCTCTTTCTCAGTGACAGGAGTATTCATCGCCTCCGTTCAGCTGTGATCCGTAAGTTTTCAAACCACAGTCACATCATCCCCGCAGCTCGATGAGTTTCGCAACGGTCGTCAGCAACGAATAACTCAAAAGCTACCCAACAGATGTTTGAAGCTGTTCGAGAATCTAACAGAACGACCTTTTCCGCTTTTCAGAGGACTGAACTGAAGAAAGGAGCGACAGCACGTTTAGAAGTGTGCGGGAATCATTCCCGTACTTCCTCCATCAAGTTTACTCGCGACTTGTCCCATCTCTCGATGCATGTTCGCAACTTGTGATCTCCTCCCTGGCCCATCAGGTTCTGCCCGATATTGCGAGAGGAACCCCGGAAGCCAGAGAGAGGATATTTGTCAACCCCCTCGTTCCCCTCTGAGACGGCATCGATGCGTGGTGGAGAAAGCAATTCCTCGGGTGCATCCTCCCTAATACGCTGATATCTTCAAGTAGTCTCCATCATTTCTCGAGAAAACAAAACCCACTCGATCGAAATGTTTCCCCTCAGCACCCGTAAAACCGGGAAGCCGTTGCCCGCTCAAGTCAGCTGATTCCACGTCTTACCTCGACAAGCAGCTTCACTAATGGACAAGGAGCGTCCCCTGAACGTTGAACATTCTCAGCCGCGTTCGCGCTGAATTAATAAACTGATTGTTTCGTAAGTTGGTTGGCTCGACCACCGCCTGACAAAACCAATTCAGCGAGTCACCATCGGGGGTGTCAACTAATAAACTCGACCGATACTTGGTTGGAGCTATCAATAGTGTATATGTTGAGCGGCATTAGTCTAAGGTACTTACAAAAACAACTACACAGAGGCTCTGCGGGAAAAACGAACCGCCGCGGTCAAATGGCGGCATGCAGAAGGCGTCGATCGAGGAAAGAGCCAACAAGCATCCGGGTTGCATAAAGACCTGGTGAGCGGGTAAACTGCATCGATGAAACGAGTCCATCCTCATTAATCATAGCACATTGCACTTCTCTGCTTGTCTTTGGGTTCTTTTTTTCTATGTTTCTCTTTTTCCCGCTGGTTCGTCAGATCATTTGTCGGCTCGTGGGCCCGTGGTCTTTCCAATTAACAACTGAAGAGTCCCGCGTGTCTCATGTCATCCACCGCTGGGACACTTATGCAAACAGGCCTGACTCCTCGGCGAAGCAAAGATGAGATCAGAGCCTTGACGAGTTGCGTCGGTGACTTCGTTGTCACTATAACTGTCTCAATGAACAAGGTATACGCGTGTGTGGACGAACAGGAACGCGTTGACAACCACTCACGTACGGATGAAGGAGAAGTGAACTAGATTGTACACTGGCTATATTCTTCCCTAAAATCGGTCGCGGGCTCAGCCATCGGGAGGGGGGGGGGGAATGCACTCCCCCCCTTCGTTGTGGTGGGCATCATCCTGGACCGATCAAATGACCCGAAATCACAAGATAATTCTCGGTTCTTGCGTTCCTACGACTTGACTTGCAGCCAATCGTAGTCTCAAGTCCTCCGGGCACGACCTCCGTGCTGCGGATTGACTTTCCGTCGTCGCTGGTTCGATATCCCGTTCATATGGCTTTGATGGTTCTGAGTGAGAGGGGGATTCTGTTGCTGCGACGGTAGCGGCGGAGGTGGGTGATGGCTGTAATGGTGCTGCGGCTGGTGGTGCACGGCAGCTGATTGGTGATGCACAGCGGCGGGCGCGTGGTTGTGCCGGCTCTGACTCTCTTCGCAATCCTGCGAAAAACAGTCAATGCAGTCAAAACATCATGTCGATAAAATCGATTGGTGAGCCATCGCCGCTAATGAACAGGGCGGCCAGAATATCTTTCCAAACTTACGGAACTCTCGGGATCGATGTCGCTTCGGCTCTCCTCGTCCTCTTCCTCTTCTTCATCGTGCCAACTGGCTTTGTCCGAGGCGACCGAGCTCCGTGATGATGAGCAGGATTCTCCGTTTCCGGATGACGGATAGACCGAGAGACTCCGCTTTCCGCTGTCCCAACTCCCACTTCCATTCGACGCCGCGTACCTGCAAAGATCATTCGTAATCACGAGGAGTTCAGAACTCCGCTGCGAACTGCCATGAGTGGGGAGGAGCATGAGTGAACATATCCCAAGACGTAAGGGCGCCCAATCATACCTTTGGTTGTTGTTATTGTTGTTGTTGTTGATGTTGTTAGAGCCATGCCGGTAATGACCGTTCGAATGGTGATTATGACTGTGCTCTCGATAAACTCTCGGCAATCGATGGTTGAGTTCTATTTCGTCCTGAGAGTCGTTGAGTTCTTCCAGGGAGCTCGACGCCCTAGTCCGCACGGCCGAGAACGTCGAATCAAGCCAAAGCCGATACTCGATCACTGCGTCTGTGATTCGGATGACACGGCCAAGAATCCTGCAAAGGCTCTGCCATTGTCACGAAGGTCGCATCTCGCACACGGTCCTCAAATCTTTACCTCTAACGGGATACAAGAACGCTGAATTGTTCATCTGGAATGGACCGGCGAGACTCACGATTCTTTGGGATCAATGGTGATCGCGTAGGATGGGTGAACGGCAACTTCAAGCTTGCCGTACGCAGCGTCGAAAGCTCTCTGCACGTTCAGTGCACCATACGAGCTCCGACCGATATCGTTTCCCGGTGTGAGAGGATCTTCAATGCACAAAATCGACGACGTGTCGTGGATGACACCGGCTCCCGGAGTCTGTCCCTGAGCAGTGGCCATTTCCCTCTGGAGAGATTCCTTGGAGACGAGGCTTCCTCCATCTTTTATACGAATACCGACCTCGGCGTAATTGAAGTAGACACCATACAACTCGAAGAACTCTATCAGCAAAACGCCCAGGTTGACGTTCGAGAGCGGAGACTGCACCTCCTTCACTCGTGGATGCAGTTGGAGGAAAGAAACCACGAGGAGGATCAAGCTATACGATGAAATGCCGCCCGTGAACACTTCGTTGAGATCTCGTTGCAAGAGGTACTGCTTGAGCACAAATACGAGTTTCGGCAGAGGTGGGAATGTTTTACAAAAGTCTTTGATCAGTTTCGCGGATTTGACTCCGTTTTTCTGGTTGAATGATATGTCCACCTGGAAACAGAACCCCATTGATCAAGCCAATCGAGGACTCGTTCCAATGGCAACCAGCAAAGCTCCGGGCTGGAAGCGAATGAACCCACCTTGACATTTGTGCTCTGCTCGGTGAATTTAACGATCGGAACCGATGCTCGGTCGAGAACCTTGATTGTGGAAGCGGAAGCAATTTTTTCCTGAATCAAAGCCTTATGGAGAGTGAACATGGGCAATGTCTCCCAATCGCCCAGGATCACCTGCGATCGAACAATAGAAACGATGGTCAGGTCAGGAAGCTTCAGATCAGTTCACCCATCAACCATTTACATTCAACTTACCAAGTCTATATCACTGGTGGGAAGATAGAGGCCGGTACAAAAACTCCCGAAAACCTCACATTGGGCCTGGGGCCAGAGCTGTCTCACAACTTCTTTGACACGATTGACAACTTCTTGCCTCACTTGATGTTCTGTTTTCGTCGGCTTGATGTACTCGTAGAAATCTTCGATTTCTTCGTGGAGCCTGCTCGGAAGAAGACCGGGGTCTTTATAATTGGGGAACGATGCTACTCGACATCAACCACGGAAACCGAGCTGCAGAATCACACAATATGAGAGCTTGGAGTAGTTTCTTGGCAGCCTTCGCGAAACACAATCCCAGAGCACGATTTCCGGATCTGATCCAGCCGAGTTGTCATTGGATTCGACCAACAACGGAGGCGCATTTCATGTTCCCGCCACTTCAACTGCGGGGCTGCAGGCAACCGATATTCGACGATGCTCACCGACACAGGAGAGATTACTGAACCGGTGCTATGACCTCGAAATTCCAGATAAACACCTTGAAAACGGGTTCCCTACCATCGAATAGTGAACACGTGCGGAAAGTCTTTCCAACTTCGATCGACTCGAACCACAGCGAGTCGCAGCAGTTTGCCGCATAGGTTTCAAACTGAGTTCGAATGCAATATCTAACGAGCTGCTAGAGATCGCGAGCGGAAGCGTAGCTGCTTTCTGCCTGTGGGAGAGCGATTCGAACTCACCCGACGGCTCCTCGAGAGTAGTTTTTTCCAGGTCTCCGCCATGGTGTGCCGCCATACTTCGAGATCAACTGCGGATTGCGATTCAATGCGAACGTTGAAGCTCGGTTAGTCTTCAACCTTTCCTTGGCGTACGCGTATTTATTCTCCATCGTTCCACTGGTGACGGAGCCGAGAGGGATGAAGTCGTGGTTATCAGCGACACCTATGGAGATGCGATAATCGATTTACATGAGCCATCCAAGCACGAGATTGTTTCGTTCCGGAGACAGCCGAGAGCTTGGTTCAGATTCTTCAGACGAAAATTAATATCACCTCATCTTGTCTGCATGATTCTCAATCAGCCTTGATTCCTTAGTCGAGGTTTCCCTTTAATGATCCGATGCCAAACTTATACTTCCCTCAGAAAACCTGTATCAGGCAAAACTATTCAGCCGTTGAAGTCTTGCACGTGACAGCAAAACATCGGAACGACTCCGCAGTGAGCGGCAAACGCGAGGGAACATTCTCGCAGAGTTGTTTCAAAACTGCGCGCAGCGATAAGGGATGTGTCGTCTCTGAGGATAGTTCCCGAGGACACCACTGTCAACTCGCATCTTATTTTAAGCTGCTACTCACAGGGACCCACTGACTGACTCACTGACCAACCGAGTCAACAACAAACCGACCAACATCGAGCTCATCTCCCAAAGTTCGAGATGGGAGCCTTCTTCAACGAAGCGGGAGCGAAGAAAATTCCGAGAGAATTCGGCAAAAATAATTCTCCCTTACGGAAGCTGGCTGATCGGAGATCTTACTCTTGATGAACGTAAGCGAGTCTGGAAATCTTTCAGTCTCGGCGTATTACTCGCCGTTTCAAGCATCACCGGGCTACGAATCGTACCTGGTGCGGTACGGCCCATGTATGGACTGCATGACCGTGTGGAAAACTTCTCCAGATCAAATCGCGTGTGCCATGGCACGCAGAAGAGAAGACTGAACCCACTCTCACAGTATTGAAAAAGTTCTCGACACCAAGCTCGTCGTTTGGCCTCTTTGGCTTCTCTGCAGCTCAAGAACCCGGCCAGCGACGGCCGCCGCTCTCTGAACCTTCCCGTTCAGACAATGAGGATACTCACTGCTTGTCGAATACGGATGACTTCGTGGAAACACTGATCAAAGTCGCCCAGCAGAGTACCAAATAAGATCGTCGATTGGAAGTTTTATGGTATGATTCCCCCTCCCTTAAAAGCAGGGCGCCCAACTATCAATTTGCTCAGGACCATTACTTCGTCCAACATGTCCCTCTTCTGAGTTCAGTTCAAGGGGAGCGGCGGAAACTCAAGAACAGCTATTGTGATCCTGATCGACTCCGAGCGATCGGTTCACACTCTCGTCGCCAGGTACCGGGACGGAACCTCGAGCGGAGAAATCTGATGTTATCATCTTGGAACTCCGGAGCTCCCAGGCGAGTTTCAGCACATAAACACTCAACCCATGTGATCGAATGGATTTCTGGAATTCTCGCGTTCAGTCTACATCGACCTGCTCCATATGGCCTCGCGAAGGAAGGTTCTGATGACGCTGAAAGCAGGCCATACACATATAGATAAAAACGTGGCGCTTGACGCCAAGACCGAATCTGAATGCCAGATGTCATTCGAAGAGAACTTCGTACGTCGTTCAGCCTTTGAGTAGCTCGAGCAACTGACTTCTAGCGGATACGCAGAACGACGGACGGACAGGCGAATGAACGGACGGAGATCGTCAAACTGAGAGACCAACAGACCGACCGACCAAACGACCCGCATTGAAGCGCACTCATTTCGTTAAATATCTAACTAAATATTTGATCAAGTGATGACCAGTTTGTTTAGGATGGCGAACGATTCGGTTTGGGTGCTTGTCTCTGACGCTCACCATCCATTATTCTCTCCCAAAGTTGCAGCGCTGGACCCTGTTGTTCTGGTTGATACCACCCGATATTCGGATCCATCAGCTCATACGAAAGAACAAATTGTTCTTACTGTTGCCTGTAAATGAAAGGAAGTTAGAATTCAGGATTGATGCAGTTCGGGCGCTTCTCGGCTCAATCGCCGATCCGTAGTTTCCAGCTTGGACATAGTCGAAAGTGGTAAGAAAACAACGCTTAGAGGCTCGAGTTTTCTCCTCGAGCTCTACTGACGCTTCCCCCTGATCAGCCACAAAAGGCGACCATGAAGCGATTGCGTTCGCTGTCGAAGTTTGATGGACAGGAGCTGAAGCTTTCAGGGACTAAACCATGAAATCCGAGTTTGAGAGGGAATGCAAAGTATTACTTCAGGAGGAAAACGAGTCGCTCAGTACTTCGAACGGCCGGTGAACTTAACATCAATTTCATCTGATTTTGCCGTCTTCGCGAAAGATTCCGCGAGGAGCGGCTGCGCTCGGCAAACGTCAGCTGATCTCAGGGAGGTTGGGGGAGCAAAAGGAGCCCTCAAGTCTAGAAGCACAGGTTCAGTCTGAGGATTCCGCAACGGTATTTCGGTGACCCACATAGATATTGTTGAAGCAAAGGGCGCTATGAGGCGATTGCACACCCGCTGGCAAATGTCTTCGCAACGATCCGCGCGATTCCGGCGTGCGAAACCCTACCGCTCTCAACCGTACTTCCCGATGGCGATCAGTGAAGTTCTTTTGAATCTTAACGAGTGCCTCCCACGAGCGTACCGGATATGGTCACATGAGAACTCTCTAAAAAGCCTCCCGTGGCACAGATGGGGCGTTATTCCTGGCAAATACGTCGAAAAATCGATGCACGGTCATACGGCGGCATCGTGAGGGCACTCCTGGGGAAAAATCACGCACAGGTTATCGTTCTCGGCAGAATTCCGAAGGACGGTGGAGTACAGTGGTCGATGGGCGGTGTTTTCTTCCGTAGGAGAGCAACATTAACGAACGGTATTCTGAACTCTCTCAGCGAGACCTTTTGGATCACGGGTTCGGTAGCGAGACGACGGGTATCCACTGAGGTGCCATGTGGAGAAGATTCAACGGAGCTCCGCCCCTAGCCTGTTCCCAATCTGGAAGTCTCCGTTTTCACTTGGGGTTTCTCTCCATCCCACATGGAGTTCGTCGCGACCCGTGCCTATCGCCGTTGTCTTACCTTCAACTTCCCGGATCGTGTTGCGGGTTACAAAGTCAAACAATGAAGACTGGATGGGTGATTACCACAAAACGAGCACAAGGGCTTCTCACGGAATCCGTGCGACACTTGCAGCCAAATGGCACTGTAGAGTATAATCGAGCACCCAACCAACGATGTTCCACTGTGGGCTAATGTTCTCCTCAGCAGATGATCTTGTCTGTTGCTCTGGTGGCGCGCCGGGCGGCTTCAGCTCGTGGCGGGGTTTTTCAGCTCTCGGTTGCCGCTCCGTGCCGTCAAACGGCTCACGAGAACGGTTTCGGGCACTAGCGGAACTCCCGGTCGCCCGATCTCGCCAATCGATGGCGCTTGAGATCCATCCGTTGCGATTGTTGTCGTTTACCCTCCAATCTTTCTCCGCCAGCGGAAGATTGTTCTGGAAGGCCCTCTTCCCATTCATGGATTTCCGAGTGATGCGCTCGAGAAGCACAACACTGGAATGTTTTGCATTTCGCCTCCTGTCACAATGGATCCCAGCCAATTTCATCTCTCCATCGACGGGTACGCGCGGCCCTTCACTCAGAAGGGGAGATTACGATTTCTCGCTGCCTTCCTTGGCATAGCATTAGCGAGTCGCCTATTGAAAATCACTGGTTCGAATAGGATCCTAGACTCCAAACTTGAACTTCATGGTTCATACACCGACAGCTTCTTTTTCGTTGCCTATCTCTTGATCATTCTGAAGAGTCAACCGACGTACGAGAAAAACGGATGATAAATCGCATATGACGGTAGAATTAATTTCGAAAACTTGAATTGAGAAAATTCATTTACTGTACACCGGCTAAGCTAAACTCTATTTACAAGATTGCGCGTCCAACATGGGCTGTGCTCCTAATGCGAGTACCAGCTCGACTGTTCCCAGACCTGTGAATCAAAATCCACGAGGCGTCCACGCAGTACTCTGATTGACTTTGAATCTCCGAACGCAGAGGATCACGTCATGCTCTTGATAGCGCACACTCTGATCTTCGAACATGAGACCACATTCAACATTGGTTTTGATTGATCTGACTTCGTTCTTGAGATGCTTCATCGATACCAAGTTCCCACTGTAATGAGAAAGATTCCATCTTCATTTTGTGGAGCCCCCTATATCCTCGATGCCGATAACCACTGAAGAATTCCAATGAGCAGACGAGTTTGGTTCGAGAAAAAGAAATACTGCGGCAAATCGCTCACCAGTGAATCACTTCGCCGTTTCGAATCAATTTGAAGCTTTCGGACTTCAGGAGATCTCCTTTGACACAGCGGCAACCAGCCACCGGTAGCTTCTTTCGTTTGTCGTTAATGAGGAACTCTTGGAGGACCTTTGCTTCACCAACGACTTCTTCAGCATCAACCATGGGCAGACGGTTCCCGATTTCTGCTCTTATATCTTCGACCAGCTTATAGATTATCTGAGAGCGTGGAAGCCTCGGCGATTACCAGAGAACTCTTTCTTGATTCAGCTTCCAATGGGCCGAGTTGAGAAAGAACCGAAGCTCGAACTCGACTCTGTTCACGATATTTTACCTTGAATTCTTTCACATCTTCTTTCTTGGCCGCGGCTTTGGCCTCTGGATGGACTCCCACGTGCATCGCGTAAACCACACCATTGAAAACCTGCGCCAACTCTACATCTGATAGAGTCACCGGGCCGACGCCGTAATGCAGAACATCTAGTCGGCAATCATCCTGCCGATCATAGGTTTCCAAAATATCCAAAAGAGCTTCCACAGAGCCATCGGTGTCGCCTGAAATCACAACTCACTCTATCACCCAAAAATCTGGTGGAAAGCAGAAGTTTGACACGTTCAGGGAAAGTCCTGACATCGCAGCCTCCCATCACGTATGATACTCGCCTTTGACCACAATATGCAACGCGGGACGATCGTCTTCTTCGAATTCTTTGGCTCGCTTCCCCTTGTTCCACTTCAGCGCAATGTATCCTTGAGCTCTACCTGCATCGCGCTTTGCGATGTAATCCTGTCGCTCTTTCGCCACTTTCTCATCAATGATCTTGGAAACACTTTGAAGTTTGTCTGCTTTGAGGTTTTCTTCTCGAAACTGCACCACCTCTCTGGCCCGCTGCTCTGATTCCACTTGAAGAGCGAGGTCTCCGGCTCCGGGCAACGATCTCCAACCTAGAATTCGGACGTCATGCCCGCTGACAATCTCAAAAGCTCTGTCCATGAGAGATTCATAGTCGGCGAGCGTCACTCACCAGTAACTTGTGCCGCGCATCCAGGCTCGACTTTTGGCAAAGGTTTCCCCCATTCATCGAAAATGGACCTTACTTTGCACCAAGCAGTGCCCGCAACCACAACACTCCCCCTGCGTAGGGTACCTCTGTCCACGAGGAGCGTGCACAGCTTACCTCTGTGTTCGTGCGTTTGACTCTCTATTACAAAACCTTCGGCCAGTCCCTGAAAAGTTCCGCGGCGTCAGTTTCCCGTTGCCCTCACATGCCTAGGTTGGTAACCGATTGAGATTTGATCCGTCTTGAAATGGCCGGTTAAGGGCTTCTGAATTCTGGTATGTCCCCAACCGAGCTGTAGAGAAAAAGTATCATATCCCATAGATGTACCTCGAACGATGTCTGTAGTTCAAGGAGCTCCCCTTGTAGCACAATAGCTTCCAGTAGCTCCTCCAATCCGTCACCTTTCAGAGCAGAAATCGGCACAAATTGGATATCGCCTCCCTCGGCGTCGCATTGAATTCCATAGGTCAACAAACCTTCAAAACCATGACGGTATCATCATTGAAAATGTCATTTTTTAAACGAAGAATCGGTTGACATCATACATTCGTTAAAACACGCATGATGCGAAGTTCCCTTGCACCACCGTTCAATCCGCCGTTTGATACACCATAATTTTGTAGCACAGAATATTGAAACGATGGAGTCGTATTTTCCTCAATAGAGTTATATTGAGCAAAATGAGTTACTATTAGCCTTGCTATCAGACGGTCAGGGAAGAGAGGTTCCGCTACCTTTCTTGGCGTGTTCCGGGTCCACCCCGGGCTTGTCCATCTTGTTCAATGCCACGATGATCGGAACTTGGGCCTCATTTGCAAATCTGATCGATTCCACGGTTTGCTCCATGACGCCATCATCTGCCGCCACCACCAAAACGACCATGTCTGTAACATTTGCGCCTCTAGCCCTCATGGCAGAAAAGGCAGCATGCCCCGGAGTGTCTGAAAAGAAGTGTTTCCTCTATGAAAATCGGAGTCTCGCCCTTCGGCAGAAAAATCCTAGGAGCTACGGGAGAGATGCTGGTTCCGTCTTTTCGTCCCGGTAGAAGACCTATGAATGCTCACCTAGGAAAGTTATGGCCCCTTGTTTGCATTGGGGAACTCTTACGGAAAAAGCACCAATGTGTTGGGTTATCCCACCAAACTCGTCATCGACGACGTGGCTATTCCGCAAAGAGTCAAGCAGGGTGGTTTTTCCGTGGTCCACGTGACCCATGACTGCAACTGGAATTAGATATTTGTTTGAGAAACGCTATATATTACCTCCACGGGGGATTCGGAGGGGAATAACATACTCCGAACACTCCACCTCCAGAGTTGGAAACTAATGGCCAGATTCCGAAGCTCCCGAACCGCGATTACACGGAAAAGTTCCCCATCACGGGGTGAAATCCCTATTTCCGAACGCACCCACTGGCCTCCTCGGTCTGAGTTGGGATGCTGGTGGAGGAGGTTGGCGCACAGCATCACAAATCACTCCCTGCTTGACAGTTTTCTCAAGCTGGGCTTTCGGTGCAGGAATGATCCTTGCTGTGAATCCCAGGAGTCTGGCAATCTGCGGGAAGAAGGTCATCAGTTTGACTCTCAGACAGACTGAATTCCAAACACCAGAGAACATATCTTCCAGAAACCTTCTTCAAGTCCTCAGCGGGAAGTTCATCCTGAACTTTCAGATGCACGTCGGAATAGCCCGCGAAACCTATGGCCTCAAAAATGTCTTCCATGGGACGCGCGGTGATCCTGGCCAGCTCTGTTATTTTCATACCGTTCCATACCTGAGAACAATTTATTCCTGATAGATTCGTTGTCAAAAAAGCCCCCACATTGGAGAGCTTCCCCCATGGAGTTTACTATGGCATTGATAGTCCTCAGATGGAGTGCAAATCAATTTTTCCCCGAACTTACTGAAATGGGTGGTGCACTCGACTTGGTGAAGACTATCGGCTTCCGTTCTCTATTCTTCTTAGCCCAGACATCACTCGAAGTGAACAAGGCTCTTCGAAGCTGCGAACTGGTCAATCGCACGCTGCGCCAGGGAAGGTTCATTTCATCTGGAAGGATGCGGAGACATTCGTTTGCATGGGGATGTTCAACGACCAGTTTCTGAGCGGCTTTCTCACAACAGGCACAGGACGAAAGTCGGAGTGCGAGTTCTGGAAAGAACACGCCGAGCTCCTGCAACCATCCGATAATGGTCGAGCGCTCTCGGTTGAAGATAGCGAATGCCAGGGATCGGATACCTTACCTGAGTGCAAAGCAACAAATTCACCGTGCTTGTTCTCCTGGTTGTGCGTAACTCCACCAGCGACTGTGCCTGAACAGTCCTTCTCAATCAACCGAAATTTTCCATGCGAAATGATGGAGACATTCACGATCCAGCCTTCAATGCAATGTGAAGTTCTCACTCCACGGAGACTGCCGACCTCGAATGTCGAGCTGAAGACACCGCGCGTTCCAGTTTGGTGCGAATACATTCGAACACTCGTGCGCTCCTCGAACGAATGAACGCATCGCCCGCGGACATGCTGCAGCTGAGTCGCTATTGCACTACATGAATCGCCCTCGAAGAGCCCGAGCAGAACGATGAGTAAGGAACAACTTCAGGGAAGGAGTCGGAGGTTGTTTTCAATGGAACGAATGCTACATATATGGTCCTGACGTTAATCAAGAGCTGTTCTCAGACGACCTATGGAGCTCTACGCGGCACATTGAGTACGAAAGTTGATTAAGGTACTCGAATGTCAGATTTATTGCTTGCTTTTGAAACGACGAGTTCCGTGTCATATCCTCATAGTATGGTTACATGATTCAAAACAAGCTACCCTAATGATCACACAAAGTACCCACTCAAGACCTGTAGGGATGCTTCCGTCCTGAGCAGGAGCGACTTCTTCAGAGAAACGGCATGCTACGCGCTATATTTGTTCTTGATATCACTGAGTTTCTGTCAATCGCAGCTGTACGACGCCAACCGATATGAAGAGGGCGGAAAATCCTTTACGAACTTCCCGAAATCAGATTCCCAGGGCCGACGCAGTCCTCTGCATTTTGAGCGCGACTCCAGTTCTTCGGCACGCTCTTAAGAAATTCTCGATCAGTTGAGATTCTTCCAGCAGGCGACAACTGAGACACCACTTGTCAAGTTGATTCCGGTTTCGATGTTCCGAAGCTGTCGTGCTTTGGCATAGACAGCGGCAAGTCAGCGTCATTGGGAGGATAACTCCAGTCGAAAATTTTGTACAAGAGGTAAATCAGACTGAGTATGTACGAGAAGAACAAACTTTCAAAAATGTTGGACTTCGCGAATAAGGGTCGGAAGGCTTTGGCGAGACTCGGCTTCTCAGAAGCCATCACTTTGTGGTAGACCCTTTCCGTTTCGCGGTTCACAGAGCTCCATTGGTAAAGTTTTGAGACTTTTTGGTTAGCCACCCAGGGGTTGACGTTGCTCGAGCTGTTTTTGGCCCGTATCGCTCTTTCCAATCCATCCTTGAGAGAATCCACCGATGGATCACACAACCATATGAGATCCGGCGGTAGAACGTAGGGTATCCCACCGACGTTGGTGGACACCACCTGTTGAGGAGTAATAGGGACAAGATTAGCCTTGAAGCCAACATTGAGGAGTAGGCACTCACTGATTGTGAGATTCGAGGTTGCGCAATCGATCAGGGAGAAGCTCGGTGAAGGTTATCATGGTGACCAACCCACAGCGAAGAGTGGGGAAGTTTGTATGAGAATTTTCGTGGTAGACGAACCTGGAGTCCACAAGAGGCGGCTTCCACGATTGCCATGCAGAAGGCTTCAGTCAGAGAGGTGTTCAAGAAGATGTCACCTCTTACGAGGAAATCTCGAACTTCGTGGTGCCGCAAAGTCCCGACCAACAGGACCCTGTCTTGCAATTTGTTAACTTCGCGGACTTCTTCAAGGAGAACCCTCTTCGGTCCATCGCCTCCGATTAGGAACTTGACCTCGGAATGATTCTTACACATTGCAGGAATGATGTCGATCAGCAAATCGATGCCCTTGCGGTACATCAACCTACACAGAACGATTATGACGATTCCGTTACCTTCCCTGGGTTCCGACAAGGGTTGGAAGCACTTTGTTTCCACCGCGTTCGGGATCACGCATATCTTCTCAGTGTCAACCAGGGCTCGCAAAGCAGTGTTCATTCTTCCTACCTCCGACACGCAAATGACGTGATCGCACATATGGAGACACAATTTCAACAAACTGTTCGTGATGACCGCCGACACGTCGGAGAATCCAAAGAGAGAATGGTCAGTGAACACACTGCGAAGATTCAGGCAAGCCGTGTGCACCATGGCTTCGAGCGCCAAACTGGAGAACGCGCCGTGAGCATGAACAATGTCCACCCGTTCCCTCACGAGAATATTCCTAACGATTCGTGCCGTACAGAACAGAGTTGGCAGACCAGATTCACAGTAGACGATCCACAGGGGGATGTGGTAAACTTTCAGACCGTTGGTTAAATACCGGACCCCGGTCCGTTCTTGGTAAGAATGTGTCAGGATTACCACCGTGTGACCTCTCTGTATCAGGCACTGAGATAACTGATAGATGTGAGTTTCGAGTCCTCCCGTATTGGGATGAAAAAAATCGGATATCATGCATATTCGGTAACGACCCTTACTCATGGTCTATTTGGAGCTCGGTGACAGCGCGCGATGTTGACACTCAGTCCTTCATCCACAAACTTGAGATGTATCCGAACGTTTCCGATGCTTCGTCATGACACCGAGGGTTTCCCAGAATCCCACCGTTTTCGGTGGGGGACCACTGATGTGAGACAAGAAGCGGCATTGAAACAATAGGCTCAACGAACGATCTCAGAACCGCTCTTGAGGATCCCTGGCAGAAACATTGTTTATCAATCAGCCGGCACAGTCATTCGAATCTGGTGAGAATGTTCTAATCGCGACCTCTCCGGGTTTTTGGCGAAACTTTTCGTCTCTTGAACCACAAGCCACGCTTCTCTTTCTGATGATCGTTCCCCTCCGTGAAGTCAAATTTTCAAGCAGAAGAACACTGCCACGGAAAACTGCACGGATATAGGGCATGACATGATCACCGTGGTTTGTCGGCTCACTTCTTACAGCGTTCGTGTCTGTCAGGCTCGAGCGACAGCAGTCTATGGGAGAGGAAAGAACACAAACAAAACAACACACGATCCGCGGCCAGATGGCCCAAAGAGGCAGCGCGCGATGGGACGCAGGACGCAGCGAAGGGAGCATATCGTAAGAAGCCCGCGCACGCAGCCGATGAAGTGCGCGGAGCGGCATCCCTTGGAAACACCGGAAGCAAATCGCTGCTAGCTGCCAAGCGCCAAAGAGCAGGACCGCAACTCATGCCGAGCTAACTCCAGCTTCTTGGAAGTTCTCGGGTATATCTGCCGAACGAGCGAGCACCTTCTTTCCCATTGCATTGCACGGATTCAGAAGCACGTTTTCCTTGGAGCAATGAGGCTTGACGATAACGAACTCATGGGGATGGATTCGGCGTTAAGACGCCTTTCTTGGTTTCGGGTCCGCATCGGACTCGCCCATCTTGCTTCGCTGCGGCGACATTCTCTCTTTTTTTCCATCTATAGCTCCAATCATATGTGCATTTGGTGTTTGAGTCATTTGTTCGATCGAGTTTCAGAGCTCTCATCAATGAGGGCCGTGGGTGAGGATATTTCCGAATCCAGCTTTTGTTCGTCCTTTTGCTCGAACCCATCCGTATCTTTGGCGAACGTTCCGAGGCCGAAAAGTAACAAAGGAGCTTCTTTAGACAGGTTTCACCCCAGCGATGAGCGCAAGTGGTTGGAAAAGTGACAGATCCGGTAGAATTCGCTCCAATTAGTTCGAAGGAAACATTCCTAGATCGGATCCGAGGATCTCAGGGGGCGCTACATTCTTATGGGAACGACATTGAATGGGCATTGAATGTGGAGAAATTTTCTGAGAAATGGGAACCGGCCCCGCCCCCAGATACGGAAGTCCTGGTCAGCCTCAGTCTGGCGCCAGGCTGAACATCTTGTACCTCAGTACCATCAGACAAGACCCTCGATCGGCGGTTCATTCGAAATCGTGCACACCGTTGTGCGGCATTAGAAAACGACGGGGGAAATTCGACTTCACCGACATCGATAGCTCGAAGCTGCAAGACCTTCGGCTCCGAGTAGACTCCAGAAGCTTCCGATAATCCGCGTGTCGTACATACGCGAAGAGATTCAGGACATTCGAATGGGGCGAGTCAAATGTGGCGGCGCTACAGACCGCATAAAGACGTCAATCGCGGACCTGAAGGCTGGAATATACCACCAGCGGTATAAAGCAACTCAACTCAGGTCGGTTAGATCCGGCTGGATCCGGTTGAAAGCAGACCAAGGCGGTCTTTTCGTTGAGTGCTCGAACACAATCTAGCGTGGACTCCGAAAACAGTGGATTTTCAATCAGATTCCGCCTTCAAGTCGGTATTGTTTCCCCGTCAGGAGTGTCCTCGGAGCTCGGAGGCGTTGTCAGAGAGGAGAACCGCGCCGTACGAACGCAAGTTGCAACGCTAATGCCGTACTGGGTTTTGGCGCCTCATTCGGGATACAGCAACAATCGTCGGTCGTCCCCTCACTACTTACTACAACCAACAGCACCACACATGCCGTATTCTACGCCGTGAATTGCCGACTTCAGTTCCCAACGACCCGTTGTACACGACTGCTGTACATCAATCTGCTTCAGTGCACTTCGCTCGGCAAGTTTACCTTAGATACGAATTGCTCGAAGTGCGCAACAGAACTTAGGTCCCAAGACTGACTCAGAACTTTGTGGATTTCCTCTCGCTATCGCGGTCCGAGCGTTGTGTCTTGAATCTTCGTCGAACGTTCTGTTATTCGATACACATTCGTGGTTCGATCATGTTAATTGAATTTTGGACAATCGCCGAGGGAGTATCTGCAACAATACAGAGCTCTTTTTTGCGCTCCGAGTTCTGTCATGTTATAGGAATCTATTACAGTGACAAGCTCGTGTTGGGTCGGAAACAATCTCTCAGTGAGCGACTCCAGTGGAAAGTGTGCTCAGTGGAAGAGCTTGATGTGTTCGAGAGCGTGGATTCAGGCTCTAACTGGCCCACGCTCGATCCCGGCGGTGATTTCAACAGCGTGATCACGTCAAACCGAATATTTTGTGCGAAGTCTCGTGCCTCCGCATAGGGTACGGATAGGGGGTTCATCGGGGAGCTTTC
This sequence comes from Phytoseiulus persimilis, assembly GCA_037576195.1. NCBI lineage: Eukaryota > Metazoa > Arthropoda > Arachnida > Mesostigmata > Phytoseiidae > Phytoseiulus > Phytoseiulus persimilis. The sequence goes on along the minus strand of JAQZDE010000026.1, from coordinate 69,656 downwards.
TTCGTCCGATTTCGCGTACCCTATGCAATTCGTCGACTTCGAATGTTGGGTGAAGGTTCGTTCCGTCATGCAGACATCCCACCGATGATGGCAATTGTCGGGCTAATGCGGGAGCCTGAGCCGAGAAAAGATGAGCGGATACTTTCATGTTGTTCCAGGTTCTGGCGGCGGTCAGACCGTTGAAAAGTATAAACCGCGGTGAATAGTTGCTGAATTGAATATTTCGAATTGCAGACGTCCCACGATGACCTTCCCAGCCGCAGTGAACGGCTCTTCGACACCGCTCGAGGTTTCGACGGCTCAGAAGTTGCTCGACTTCTCGCAGAAGCTCGATATAAACCTCCTCGACAATGTAGTGCAAGCCATGTACTCCACTACTGGAAATGATCAACGGATGGCGCAGGAGATTCTCACAAGACTCAAGGTAAGCGCGAGAAATGTCTAGACATGCCCATGATCGATCCAAAGTCCCTCAGACACTCGTTCCCGAGCATAACGTGCTCAGAACCTGCGGCAACATCGAGTCCCTCAGGAAGATTTCATTTTCCTCAACAGGAGCATCCTGACGCGTGGACTCGTGTGGACACAATTCTTGAGTACTCCCAACACCAACAGACAAAGTATTTCGCGCTCCAGATTTTAGAAACTGTCATCAAAACTCGCTGGAAAATTCTTCCCCGGAATCAGTGTGAAGGGATCAGGAAATACATCGTCGGCCTCATTATAAAATACTCACAGGACGCCGACTCCATATCTGCGGGCAAAGTCTATTTGAACAAACTCAACATGGTTCTCGTACTCATCCTGAAGCGGGAATGGCCAAAAAATTGGCCCACGTTCATATCGGACATCGTCGGAGCCTCGAAGATAAACGAGAACCTCTGCCGCAACAACATGGTCATACTGAAGCTTCTGTCGGAGGAGTTATTTGATTTCAGTTGCGGTGCTATGACGCAAACGAAGGCCAAGCATCTCAAAGAGACCATGTGCAATGAATTCTCGCAGGTGTACACCTTGTGCCTGTACGTGATGGAAAATTCTTGCGACGTCTTGCTCGTCGAGGCCACGCTCGAAACGCTACTGAGGTTCCTCAATTGGATTCCTCTGGGCTATATCTTCGAGACGAAACTCATAGAGAACCTGATCTCCAAGTTTCTGCACGTCAACCTCTTCCGCAACGTTACGCTGAAATGTCTGACCGAGATCGGGGCCGTCCAAACCGAGGCATACCACGACCAGTTCGAGATTCTCTTTGTGGAGACCATGAAGTTGATGACGCAGATCATTCCGATGGACACCAACATAAAAGCCGCTTACGCTGCCGGCTCCGACATGGAGCAGAAATTCATCCAGAACCTCGCCCTCTTCCTCTGCACGATGCTGAAGATGCGCACCAATCTGATGGACAGTCGCAATCAGACCAGCGTCGTTCTGGAGGCGTTGAAACTGCTTTTGCTAATTTCCGAAGTCGAAGACGTCGAGATATTCAAGATTTGCCTTGAGTACTGGGGTTATCTGGCTCAGGAGCTATACCGGAATACCGATATGACGTCAATGCACACAACTCTCATTATTCCTTTCGAGAGAGATGCACGCCAAGCTCGTAGAAAGCTATATGCTCCTGTGTTGACTCAGTTGCGCTACATAATGATCGGTCGAATGGCAAAGCCGGAAGAAGTGCTTGTCGTCGAAAATGATCAAGGCGAAGTAGTTCGCGAGTTCATGAAAGATACCGATTCCATGACCCTGTACAAGAACATGCGAGAGTGTCTTGGTGAGTACAAATCGTGCCTGATGAGACTTTTTCCCTCATGGCTTCGCCATGCCCGCCAAAAGCCATGCTCGATCTTCGTCGTGCCCGTGGCACGCAGTGCACGGCTCCTCGTCCTCATAGTGTCATCATCTCTCCTTTCAGTGTATTTGACCCATTTGGACTGCCAGGATACCGATCGCATCATGACCGAGAAGCTCCACAGACAGGTCAATGGGAGCGAATGGTCATGGAAAAACTTGAATACCCTTTGCTGGGCCATCGGCTCCATTTCGGGTGCCATGCACGAGGAAGATGAGAAACGATTCCTTGTCACTGTCATCAAGGACCTGCTGGGTCTTTGTGAACAGAAACGTGGCAAAGACAACAAAGCGATCATAGCGTCGAACATTATGTACGTTGTCGGGCAGTATCCTCGATTCTTGCGCGCACACTGGAAGTTCCTCAAGACTGTTGTGAACAAGTTGTTTGAGTTCATGCACGAGACACACGAGGGCGTGCAAGACATGGCCTGCGATACTTTCATCAAAATCGCCCAAAAATGCAAGAGACATTTCGTTCAGGTAGGTCATGCTCGCGAATCAATCGGGAATTCTGCAGGAATGCTTCCCCAACGTCGGAGACTGTTCCGCTGGAAATGTCATTCTCAAGGATCGTGTTCTGTTCGCAGGTTCAAGTCGGTGAGGTAAAGCCGTTCATTGAAGAAATTCTCGGTAACATCTCATCGATCATTTACGACTTGCAACCGCAACAGGTCCACACGTTCTGTGAAGCAGTGGGCTACATGATCAGTTCCGAAACGGAACAGGCAAGGCAGGAACGCCTCATCGAGAAGTACATGCAGCTACCGAACCTCATTTGGGACGACATCATTAATCAAGCAACGAAAAACGTCGATATATTGAAAGATCCCGACGCTGTTAAGCAACTGGGCAATATCCTGAAAACGAACTATCGAGCGTGCAAGTCGTTGGGTCACCCCTATGTCACCCAGCTCGGCCGAATCTATCTCGATATGCTCAATGTTTACAAAGTAATGTCCGAAAACATCTGCGTGGCCATTCAGAGCCATGGGGACGGCGTGACGAAGCAACCGCTGATCCGCTCGATGCGCACGGTCAAAAAAGACGTTCTCAAGCTCATCGGGTGCTGGGTCTCGAAGTCCGATGATCCCAAGCTTGTGTTGGACAACTTCATCCAACCACTTCTCGATGCGGTGCTCCAAGACTACCTCATCTGTCCGGTAGCCGAAGCGAGAGAGCCTGAAGTGCTTCAGACCATGACAACCATCATCTCCCGGATGAATGGCATGATACAACCGTTCGTGCCCACGGTGTTCGACGCACTCTTCCAGGTCACGCTAGAGATGATCAACAAGGACTTCGAGGAGTTCCCCGAACACAGACTCCATCTGTATCAGCTGCTCCTTTCAATGGTCTCGCTCACGTTTCCTGCGCTGATCCAGCTTTCGCCGGACAAGTTCAAACTTGTCTTGGACTCCATTGTGTGGGCATTCAAGCACACGATGCGTAACGTTGCCGACACCGGCCTAGAAATCCTGCTCGTTCTCCTGAAGAAAGTTGCGGCTGAAGAGATGGCTGCGCAACAGTTCTACCAAACGTTCTTCACAGACATCCTGCAGCATTTGTTCAGTGTCGTCACAGACACTTCCCATTCAGCAGGGCTAGCTCAACAAGCGGTGATCCTCGCGTACATGTTCGCGCTTGTGGATTCTGGAAAAATCACCGCTCCTCTGGCTCCTGGAATCACCGATAACACGCTATACGTGCAACAGTTTGTCGCCAATCTCTTGAAAACAGCTTTCCCACATCTCACCGAGTGAGTAGATGGACGATACGACCTGTATCGAATGACGCGGAAGAGATCAGCTGTGGAATGTTCATCCAAGTGCTCAGGAGTCTCCAATCAGTGATTCCGCCGTTGCGTCAGCTCTGTTAGCGATAATTTTCTCGTTTTCCTTACAGTAATCAAGTGAAAATCACAGTGCAAGGTTTCATTAACTTGGATCAGAATGTTCCGCAGTTTAAGGAGCATCTGAGAGATTTTCTGGTTCAGATCAGGGTAAGCCTCTTCGACTTTCGCTCTCGTGATGGCGCCCGAGAAACTTCTTGAGGTTCCGGAAGCGAACTCTGTAGTGAATAACCATAACGATCCTCCGCAGGAGTTCACTGGAGAAGATGATAGCGATCTCTACCTAGATGAGCGCGAGGCTGCCCTTCGTCAAGCCGAAACCGAGAAGCGGAAGCAGCAGATGTCCGTGCCTGGTATCCTCAACCCGCATGAGATCTCCGAGGAAATGCAAGATTGAAGCCCGACGAGGTGAAACCCACCGACCCTCAAGTGAGGAGAAGCGTAGCCTGACTGTGTAAAATAGATGTGTGTTTATACGTATTTAAAATAGTACGTGGCACCGGGATCGAGCCACTTTGAAGAATAAATTGAGCGAACGGAAAGCGGTTGGTTGTACAAAAGACTAAAACCGTCATTGTCATCTGAGAAATTGGTGAATACTGCTGCATTGGCGATTTCCTAAGAATAAAATCTCTCATGAATTCTCGAATATAGAGACATTGCAACTGACGAGATGGGGTACAGTTTCTTCCTGCAGCTTAGAGAGATACTGTTGAACAGAGCTTGGTACTCTTATATTTATCGATTCATGCCATGGAAGACGCTCAAGCTCATCAAGTTAACCCGCCGATCATGGATCAAGCATACTTTCACTTTCCCACATGTCGGATGAATGAGGGAGAGCTCGTTTTCCGTCGGATTTTTCTCTCGATGGTGGTGAAATCTTTGATAAGCCCCTAATTAGTCTGCGCTCTTCAGTCTATCCAAATATGCGAGAATTAAATCCTTATAGTTGACGTTGCCTTCGAACTTTGAACTGCGCTTCCTGACGTAATCGGCACTTAACTATCGCCAAGCTGAACCAGAGTTTCAGATAGCCTTGGGAAATCGCAGCATCGGAATTATTGTTACTGCCCGTCCAGAGGCAATGCCCTTCTGGACGGACGGAACTCTCAGCTGTCGAGTCCCTTCTCCTCGGCCTGCCCTCTCGTATTGCAGCTCACACGAGCAGAGGAACAGACAAACGGGCCATGTGAACACCAGGTGTATGCAACGCTCGAGGCTGCGGAAGTCCCGATGTTCCCACTATTGACATTTTTCTCAAGGTGATACTCCAGATCCGACTTCAACCGAAGAATCCACATTTCGAACGGTGAGCTCTCGTTGTCGTCGCCACACGTGCTTTTGATAGCCACGGTGGAAATCATCCTCCACGACCGCGCGTGGGCTTTCCCGGGAACACGATGGCCTTTTAGACGTTCAGCACAGGTCTCGTGTCGCTCCTGAATGCGAAATCTCGCCTGTCCGAGGCAGCATGCTGTCAGAAACCTCTGAGATGGCAGTTCAAGCTCATGATGAATGCGCGCGGAAGTTTCAAGGTTCCCTCGATCGGCCGGTCAGTGTACCCTTCATAACGAATGCAGCTCGAGACCACGCTGCCTTGATTCATTCAAAAATGAATCGACTCAAGCGGAAACTCGAACCGACTGGCAGAGGCAGCGAATATTTCAACATTGTTACCGCCCAGATGGAGATACTTTGCCGCTGATTGTGGAACTTGCCGCAGCTCCGCGACCGTCACGGGCTACCGAAGTCTTCGAGAGCTCGATCTTCGAGCCTCAAGCTCAGTTGAGAAATGAACGCTCCATGCCAACGAACAGTTTCTGAGCCCATGTATTCAACCGAAGAAGGGAACTCAGCGGCTAGAACGGCTGTGGGACTGTAGATTTCGATGTCGGCCGCCGATCCACCTGTCGTCCTCGAGGACTCTCATCCAGATCCAGCTGAAGACAGACTAGCTTATGTCAACAAGTATTTCCGCCAGGAAACTAACTCTCGTGTTGATTCCGCATTCTACTTTTTCCGCTCGAAACTGTGGTGGACAGAGGATGGCCTCGCCAGGACATCCCAGGGCAATATTCTTCCACGAATTCTCGAAAAAATGCTTCCTTGACGGCGGCTCGGAACAGGACTTTCTGCTGAATCCCCTTGATACAGAGTTATCGGCATCCGTTCCCTGACGGATCATCGTGCTAGCGAACACGTCATAGATGACAATAACAACATCGTTGCCGAACATCGGCGATTTGAGCTTTGTGACTTGGCTTACGGTACCATGTTCCGCCGATAACCCCGATAAGCTTGCCGCTGCTGGCAAACCAGTTCTCAGATGTGCCGCGCCTTGAATTCGCGCTTCCCGAAGGCTTCTATTTCGTTTGATTATTCGAAGCTATCCAATTCGGAGGATCATCGCTACGGAGGCGAAGGGATGGTCTATTGCAAGCAATGCCCTGCCCTCCGCGACCACTCGCGACGCACTCGAGAGGAATCAAACCCGAGTATAATCTGCTCTGTTCTCCTGGTCGCGGCCATCACTTTAGGTCCATTCCGTTATTGTCGACGGCATTCTTCATGAGCTGTCTCCGAGGCGGGTTTCAGGTGGCACAGGTCCATGGATTAGCTAACAATTCGCATGAAATCTTTTGACGGCGATCCCCTTCTGCTTTGAGGGTGTACGAGGTACAGCAATGCTTCTGTCGGGTTCTGCCACAGAAGATGTCCGGCTTGGATTGTGTCGCAGTAGCGGAGGGGAGAGGTTCCGATTTAATCAGGAAATTTGTTGCATTCGAGCGTTGAAGGGAGGAGGAGAAGCGAACCATCGGAATGACGTTCCATGATGCAACCGATCAATGATTTTGGGAGAATCCCATGGCAGAAGACTCCCCTCAGATTCGCGAACGAGAGACCGGCTAGGCCGTCATCGATGCTGCGAGTCTTGGTCAGCCCGAGAGCTTAGCGCCGTTCAGTGAGAACGCCGTACGACATATTGCCTGCTCTTTCCAGAGCCGAACAACGCAGAGTGTAAAACCAGGTCTGGCAACGCGATACAAAATGTGGGGATCTTCATCGGACCTGTATGCCATCAAAACTCATTTCTTCTTGTACAACGGGGGTGAGTTCTGAGAGAGAGTTCGGACGCTTCAACCCACGTTCAGCGTCATCGGACGAACTAACGGCATCGTAGAATTGCCTCGTATACATTCAATCCGAAAACTCCTATCAGAGGACCGCTCCGAACTAGCGCGCGGCCTGTACACATTTCACGCGCTGACGAACCCGGCCTTTCGAACAGAAGCGCTACACGAGAGTAGATCGCCCCGAGCGACATCCTCCCGCCGTCACTCGTTCCCATACAATTACGGGGAGAACATCCAACGGATCCAGATAATAATCTTTCTGCTCCTTTCGTGCCGATATACATGTACAAGCATACATTCACTCCTGTCATCCTCATAGATACGCAAGCAAACGAAATAGATTCAACCAAATCGAGTCAAGAATGATGTTTAGCAGAATTTCGAGGTTCTAAAATCCGATTCTATACGAAACGCATGCTATTAGTTTTATCTGCGACGAGACCTCATCCGCCTCTTTTCAGCCATTTTCCTTCCAACGTGTGGTCTGTTCTTTCTCTCAGTAGTATATCCATGGGCTCCAAACTGCAGTTGAATTTTCCACTATTTTGGGTCGTGCGTGCATGCGTTTTTTCCTATGGCTCCTTTAACGGCTCCTCATTGTCACTTTTCCTTCCTTTCATTGTCAGAAAGACCCCTACGAAACTTAGGGTTTCTGCTTTTTGAGTTGCTCCCCCCAAGAAGAACATAGTATCAGAAGTTGAGAACTTGGGGAGCGGGGGGATAAACTGGCTACGCTACTGGTCGGCCGGGAATCGAGTCACTCCTAACGCGACACTGGAGGCGCAGCTGGTAGCGAGCGGGCGGGCGCGAGGTGCTAAGGGGGCGCGAAACTCGGGCGCGTACCCGAGCTCATGTTATCCGAGCACCTTTTCTGTCGACTCGTTTCCAACATGGTCGAGGGGTGGAGTGTTGCTTTTGTGCTTGGTCGCTCGGGGCACACTTGAGCCCAGCGACGCCACCGCGGGGACTCTCAGGTCCTCGAGAGAAAACGATGACACGGATTAGCGTATCACATTCACACATGCAGTGATTCTGAGCCCCGTTTCGCCCCGGGGCTTAGAAGACTTGAAATTCGAATTTCATTCTAGCTCAAGCATGCTATCTCAACTACCTAGCGATCGTCGGCAAACAGGCCGGGGTCGCTGCGTCAACCATTGGGATGATTTTCGGTTTCGCACCCGTTGTTACCACGATCATGAAACCTATCGTTGGATACGTCTCCGATCGAACCCAAAACATCACGGCAGTGATGATCACTCTAGAGGTTAGTGGGAAGGAATACGATGATCGACGTCCATTGGACCAAGTTTTCCGAGCAGACTTAATGCCATAGGGAAGACTCAAGATATCTGACCCTGCCAGATCCTCTTGATGGTATTCTGTTGGGGCGTCTTCCTCTCGCCAGAGTGGTCTTCACAAGGATTGTTGAAACAGTCGTTCGACATATGTCCCTCGAACTTTGATGACCGAATTCCCAGTTTCGCCAACGGTACGTTGTAGACGAAGTCATCTTGTTTTCAAGAGTCCATGGGATGGAGAGTGAGCAACCAGTGTTACTGTTTCAGATACTCAGTGCACGCTGTTCTGCGGATCGCAGACGCAGACGATTGACATCGATTATCCGCTCTCAAACTGCAATACGACTTGTGTGATCGACTGCTACTCGTCTGAATGTGAGTGATGCATGCCAATAATAATATCTTGAAAGAATCGTTCTCTCATCAACGCGGGTTGCTCACCCACAACTTCAAGCATATTGAGCTCCCTCGGTGATTCTGATTCTTCCTCCTTCAGCTCATCTTTCATCGTTTGGACTCATTATGTACACCACCTCGGTCGTGTTCACGTCTTCGTTAGCGGCCACCCTGTACTCTATTTCCGATGCAGCTTGCTTTGCCACCCTGGGTCCAGAGAGGGATCATTTGTATGGACGGCAGAGACTTTGGGGAACGTTGAGTTGGGGCATCATCAGTCCTGCGCTTGGAGCGATAATAGACGCCACATCCTCTGACGGTCGAAGCGATTTCACGGCCAGCATGATCGGCTTCACGATTTTATTCAGCGCTAACATCGTTTTGCTCTACTGCGCCCCGCGGTTTAAAACTCCGGCTCGCTCGAATGATTTCTTTGGTGACATCAAAACCGTATTCAAAGACATCAACGTCATCATTTTCACGCTCTGGGTATGTCTCCACGGGCTCATCTCTCAAGCACGACTCCATGTGGTTGAGCTTGGTCACATCGCTCCTGCGAACGGAAGGCTCGGTAGCCCGCAGTCACGCCGCTCCTACGGACAATAATTTTCATTCTTTCCTTAAGGTTCTACTCTGTGGAATCTTGATTGGATTCGTTTGGACATACGCGGTTTGGTTCCTGGAGGAGCTACACGCGTCTAAAACGCTCACCGGGATCACATTCAGCGTGCAGTCCCTGGCGGTCGAGATCCCAATGTTCTTCATCGCGGGCTACTTGATAGATCGATTGGGTAGAGTTCAGCTTTTCCATCTGCGAGCCGCTTCTTTACGAGACGTCAAGAACGTTCTCCGAACCAAGGTGGCTTCCAGGGCTCAGAGTTTCTCGTTTCAGGACACTTTGGCTGCATGACCACTGCGTTCATCTGTTTCGGAATCAAGCTGATAGGATACTCATTACTCGTGAATCCTTGGTACTCTCTCATTGTAGAAATCCCAGGGGGAGCAGTATTCCCAATGTTTTATTCAGCGACGACAGCTTTTGCAAACATGGCGGCCGCTCCCGGGACTTCTGCAACGATGCAATGCATTTTCGGCTCCACCTACGAGGGTGTCGGTGAGTAATAAGCGGAAAGAAGTCCAGGGAGAGATCGAGGACCTTTGGGAGGAGATTCGACGGTATCCTGGAGCCCTAAAGAGAAATCTCCCTGCAGGGATGGCCCTCGGAAGTTTCTTCGGCGGAATTTTCATCCAGTGGTACGGGGTGAAAGGCGCTTTCCAAGCTTTCGGCATGGCTGCTCTAGTGTGCGCGCTCCTGTGCTCGCTGACGACTCGCGGGGACTCATCGAGGAAGAACACATCAGGTGACTGAGAACTCGGAAGCTGACCGACATGGCTCATACGAAAGCGCTTCTCATAGGTTGAAAGAAACGGAACGGCTACTGCAGAGAACCACCCAACGACCTCGTCACAAATCACCCTGACTCCCTGAACATTTCTGTGCCGTCACTGTTCCAACCGAAGCTGTTGATCCATCTGTCGTCCGCAAACTGTGACAACTCCGTTGCACAACGTTCAACATGCTCCGATTCCCCTTGTAACTCCTAGCTTCCTACCACACACCTGTGCCGTCTGACTAGGATCTGCGAAAGGCCGCATTTTCAGGACTGCGAGCCCGCGATCCATAGTTTCTACGGATGAGCATAATGGAAACCGCGGGCTTGGTGGCGGGCTGGAAAGAGCTCGACTCCGGAATCTCGACGATCACTGACCGTCAGTGGAGTTTGATCATGCTTATCTGAACAGTTATGGCAATGATAGTTTATCCATAAACTCTTGCGTTCGAAGCCCGGGCAATCTAGCCCACGGCCCTGCTGCAGTTGCGAGCGCCCGCGGGCTCGCGGTCCTGAAAATGCGGGCTTTTGCAAACCCTAGTGCCGTCGCTGGGTCCATGGCCCCGCCTCTTCTTTATGTTGGTCTTCATGACTCTTCTACGTACAGAAGCGCTCCGCGAGCTGTGCAATTCCGGTTGCACAGTGTTCCTCCTTCCTGATGTTGCTCTCATACCCACGATTTCTCTATTGCGCAACCCGGGGAAGTAATTGTTATTGAAATCAGGTATGGCTTTCAGGAGGAAACACGCGGTGTCCCGACCGAAAACATGCCAAGTATGGGAGCGTGGACAGTGTTGTTCGCTGAGACTCGAAGTCAGGTTCGACAGAGAGACTGAATTCCTGACCAGAATATCGATGATTGTTGAATATTCGCCCGTGGCGAGCTCGTGTATACAACGATGGCATTCTCACATATTACATACAGCTGGTCTCATGAGGAAACTGAACTTGCCAGTCGCAGGGCTCGTAGTGGAGGATATTGGATCAAAGGTTTTGCGGATGGATTTTCGCTCCGCCAAAGCCTGAGCTGACCTTTCAAATCATGCATGTAACGATTGTAGTAACTATGGAGGGACCAATAAAAGTATTTTCTCACTTTGAGCGTCGCCTGCGGAGTCCCTGAAAAATCAATCATTTGCTGGATGAAAGATGGATGCCCTGTATGTGGAGCAGAACGATTAACCTCGGAGCGATAAGGGATACCAATCCGAGGCGTGCTTCTCGGCGGATTGGATAAATGAACATACATTCAAATACCTCTCGCAGCTCGATCGAAAGATTCGACGGAAGGAATGATTGAAGACATTCACGATTCGACCAAGCTCCGACAAACTACCATGAAAGCGGGGTCGGTGCTATGCAAACAAGGACTTCTCGCAGGGGGTCAGGACTCAAATGGTCGAAGGATCCTGGTTGCCAAATCAGAAGTGTCGCCCCGAGATTGCTCGCTCGAGAGAGGATCATCGGGACTACAAACTCGGCGCCGCATTAAAATCGTCGCACGGTGACTCCCCGTTCCTCACTAAAAAACGTCAGTGGATTACAGAGCTGGAGGGATGGTTCTCGCTTCAGGGAGCTCAAATCAAGAATTCAAACTCAAGATCTCAATCAATGTCGTTTTATTCAGAGGATGTTCGAGTTTCATCACAAGCAATGGTCGCGACGTATCTCCACTGCTTGTAAATGTATCGCTTTGTGAGACTCTGCTATTCATCTTGAAGCAACTTCGATCCGGAGTGCATTTGTGGGAGCCAAGGAAGACTGCGTCATTCGCCGCTTCATGTGTTGTGCTGCTCGGACTCCATAGATTCTGTACATTATCAATTATCACTAGGGGCCGGAAGCTTATGCGTATGCATCACCGACCGAATTCCTCATGCTGTCTGGAGTTTCCCCTCACAATGCCGGAACGTAGTTCTTCCGGAGGCTGGTCGGAGATGGCACGTGCTGGCCGTAAAGGCCGCGTTTCTCGACCGTTATATGCGCCTTTAGGAGGGCCTCTCGGAACTCCGCTGAGAATGGTTCTCTTCGGGGTCGGCCGTCTTCGAACCACACGACTCGCTCTGCTCTCCTTCCCAAGTTGGGTTTCCGATGCATGCCGGCGGTGACATTCTGATCTAGAGTAGAATTCCGAGCTCCGGGGTAAGTATTTGAGCCCAGATCACAGGAAACAATATCTCCAGCCGGTGCACGTCAACCCGGCCCTTGCGTCAGCCCGGCCCCGGTGTCAACCCGGCCCTGGAGTCAACTCGGCCCCGGAGTCAACCCGGCCCTGGAGTCAACTCGGCCCCAGCGTCAACCCGACCCCAGGCCCGATTGGTTTCGATCGGTGGTGGATCTCGTGGAATTTGCATGGGAACCTCGCAGTCGTGTCATTCCTTCGTGAAAATACTGATCAACTGGCATCAATTTTGGATAATTATCAGCCCAGGGTTCCAAAATCTGACGAAGCACTGTCGGATGAGAGGAAGATGCATCGCAGAAGGTCGCCTGGTCAAGTTCGTGGGCGTGGGCAACAGTGGAAGTGGGCGATGCGAACTGCTTGGAAACACCATTGGCCGAAATAACCGCAAACGAATTGAAGAGCCCAGATTCAAAACGTCGTAACTCCAAATTTCTCGAAGTCGTGTTTCCGGTCAGGAAATCTTCGGACCGATTATCGACAACGTTATTTTGCGCTCTTCTAGTAAATGTAAGAACTGGAGAGAAACGAGGAGTGAAGCGTTTGCGAGAAAAGCGCAAAATAACGTTGTCGGAAATCAGTTCGATGAATATCTGACTGGAAACTCGACTGTTAGAAATTTGGAGTCGCGACGTTTCGAATCTGGGCTCTTCGATAGCGGTTATGACCGGACTCAGAATCGAGGGCGTATCTCATCTGACAAACATATGATTCTTCGGGAGAGCGTTTTATCTGATGAGCATACTCAGAAGGACTGAGATCTGTCATTGAACAGGGATGAGTTGACAGACGTGAAAGTTGCTCTCAGCATTCAGCTCGGCACAGCGGATGTGTAAATTTGGAATTGTGTTCCTGCTCGCTAACTCGAAGACAAGATTGTCTCCCCGTTAGTTTCCCTGTACCTGAGCAAGCATCTGAATGCAGCTGAGAATGACATCAGGGAACCATGAGCTTCGTCCGCTCTGCTGATGTGTCACGTTTCCGATACGAAACGAAAGACCAGATAAATACGCGACGCTAAATCAGATGCTCCGCTTATTAGAATCAGAATATTTCGGTTCCCGAAGCCGGGTTGGCGCTGGGCCGGGCTGACGCCGGGGCCGGGTTGACGCCGGGGCCGGGTTGAGGCGCGCCGCTTTTCAGCACTGGAGAAGAAGCCTCATCCGAACTGCTGCCCGAGATACTCAGTCGAGGGCTTGGGTTTGCCCATGGTTATATTTAACTTGACAATACTGAAAATTGTCGCGCGAGCACGGATACCCGCGGGCTGTGAGATTTTGCTGAATAATGTGGCACAGGGATTCACAGTAGTCCAGCATCTAAGTTTCGCGAGACATGCTCTTGAGCTCATCTTTGTTTGACATCAGTTTGCCATGTTCTGAGTGTCTCGTGGTAGCACATTGTGCTTGGAGGTAGTGGCCGCCAACTCTGCCTAGCAACTGACGCTCTTAATAGGTCCCAGCGTTGGGAGTTATTTTTGAAATATCTCCATTGAGGGGCTTTTTCTTCCTGGGAGACGACTTCTCTTATATTTTGCCGGACTGTACAAGACGCTGACATCGAGACTTTCAGATCGAATACGGTCTGAAGATAGTTTTGCCGGGCTGTTACCACGCTTCCGTTGCCTCACATGGAGGCATCGCAAGGAACCGCAAATTTTTGGAACGGCTGGAATGATAAGGGCTCGCTCAGCATTTGTCGCTCGATCCGTTGATGATGAGTCACGAGTCGGCAGTGGGCTGTTTTCGTTCAATCCATGCTGTGTCCTCAAATGTTTGCTCAAAGCGCTCGTCGATCTTTCTGTCTTTGATTGCTGAGTTTCGAGATACGAAAACAATTACTTACTGGGTTTAGAACTCCGAACGCAAATGCAGCTAAGGTCAGAGCTATATTTTTCGCTTCCCCCAGCTGCTGGGAGTTAGTTATCTGGAGCATCCTATCGTGCGAAAACGTGTGAAATGTCTCGAACATTCTGGCTCCATTTGAATTCCCACGCTGGAACAGACTGTGCATTAGGCTTGTAAGTCACGTTTCAAAAACCATTTCCAGACCCAACTTTTTGGGTGCACCACTTTAGCAAAACCATTCATCGTTGCGTCCCGTAGAGTGGGAAAGATTCCCCGTGATAGAAAACGGGATTCTCTCGGACAGAACCGGATCGCAAGAGCGAGCTCAGAGAGATATTTTTGACGATTCGTGCAACGATCCGTACCATGCGACTTGCGCCGCGCGACGGTGCGACGTGAGGCGAAGCAGAGAGCATGGTGATTTTGAATATTTGGCTCTCTAGTTCCTTCGAGGCATGGCCCTGGTGTGCAATGGAATAGTATCGCCATCGTGGCAAGCTCCTCAGGGAATGGGTGTTGGCCTGGCGGTGGCTTCAAATGATACTTCTGAAATTTCACTGAATTTTCGTCTCCCATTCCACCACTCGAACTGAGGTCTACCAAGGCAGTGCACGGTGAAGGTCTCGGCTCGCTGATAAGGGCGCTAGATAAAAGCTTCTTCCGCGCGGCTTCTTGCGGTTCCAGAAGCGCAGAATCTTGCGGTTCCGGAACCGCTGTTCGGAACTGCTGCGATGCCTACTCATATGTTGTCACGCACTCTCACCTACTGTTCCGCTTGTCAACATCGGCGCTGTAAGTGCGCGGTTTCTCGTGCATAATATGCATATTTGCGCGCATATCACGCATATTTCTTGCGTACAATGCTTGCTTTCGTGCATACCTTCTCTATTTTCGTGCATATCATTGCGCATAGACTCACGGGCCCTGATTATCCCTTCGGTCACAGTATTTGGCTCTTCCAGCCACAATTGCAATTCGTTCCCCCCTCCAGCTTGATAATATACTCACGGCTCACGGCAGAGAGCTTTCGAACGGGTTCGAGAACCCATAGGTGAGGGCTGTAAGTTGAAGACCAGACTCGAGTAAACGCTCTCATTGGGAGCCTCTGTCGGAAGCTTTAATACGACTCCATTATACCGTCTGCCGAGTTGAACCTTGACAGAACGAGAAACTATTCTGACCTGTTATGCAAGCGTTTATTTCAGGTGATTCGTTGAGTTCGTTTGCTCTCGCAGCTGCCAGCACAAGATCCACCAGAGACCTAAGTCAATATCTGGTGACGTTGCCAACAGCAAGAGCTTTCCTCTACTGAGAGGGATGTCGCAGGCGTACGAAACCTGTTTCCGCTCACGTTCTGCGGGTGTAGGCCTCTGGAACGAACTCCCTATGAGAGAAAATTTTTGCTAGAGGAACAGAACTTGAAGAAGGGAGCGGACGTTCCTGAAAGACTCGCGAGAGTTTCGAGGGGAAATCGTTCGAGTGATATCCATGGGACGATTCGATTTGCAAAACAGATATTCTCGATTTCAATTCGCAGTTGGCAGGTGTAGATGAAGCGACAAAAGTTGTATTATTGTATGTGTCAGAAGCTTGAGGACCCGCTTATACGATATGCTGTACGGTAGTTTCAGCCGACTCGCTTGCCGGAAGAGATGAATATTTTTCTGAAGAGACGAGTCTGACCGAAACGATCAAATCTCTCCGTTGAGCCATACTCTCTTCGGCCTCCATTCCTCGTGTAGAACATTGAGCGTTTTTTGTAAGCAAATCCTTTGGGTCACAGTAAGTCATAATGATCCCAATAGCTATCAAATCCGAAACTTATCATCTTTCAGATCACTTCGAATGATCGGAAAATTTCCGCCGGGCTTCCATTTCGGACTGTCCAGGCTCTCTGGTCTGCCGAGGTTCGAGAGTATTAATTCCTATCGGTTGAGATCATTGGCAAACTTTGGACCGCGTTCCCTAGCGTAACCGGTTGTAAACTTCCACTAAGCTGAACGTAACTTTCATGTAGCCTTTAGAAGCCACATTATCGTAATCATGGTTGATGCCCGTCCAAAGGCCATTCTTCCGAAAGTGATACCACCAATCTTACTCGAAGGAGAGAATCCATTCTTCGAACTGAGCTCTTCTTGCCGCTGCCGCGCGTGCCTCTGATAGCTACAACGGAAACTATCCTCCACGATCGCGCGTGGGCCTTCCCGGGGACATGACCGGTGCGGAAGGAGAATTCCGGAACCTCGTTGACGCCCACCAGAACGAGATACTTTTCCGCTGATTGTGAAACTTGTTGCAGTTCCTCGACCGTCGCAGGTAGCCGAATTCTTAGAGAGCCCAATCCCCGAGCCTGAACTCCGATCGAGAGATGAACGCCTGATGCCGGAGCACGGCTTTCGAGCCCATGTATTCAGTTTTGGAAATGATTCAGCATTTCAAACGGCTCCAGGACCGTCAAGAATCATGTCTGTTGCCGATCATTCGTCGTCTTCCTCAAGGACTGTTATCTAGATCCAGCTACCGATGGTATACCTTGCGCCAACGAACATTTCCGTCCGGGAACGAACTCTCGCGTTGATTTCATACCCCACTCCTTCGCACGAGACTGTGGTGCTCAGAGGATCCCGTTCCAACTACTATAGAAGGACCCTGGTGCTAACGAGCGGACTCGACTCGTCATCCTGTGGGATTCATCCGTGGACTCCGCACCTAAGGCTTCCTTGGCTCCCAAACCGGACTTTAAACTAGATCCCGTGAATCTCGTGACATCCTGAGGGATCATCGTTCCAACGAACGCGATAGACGCCTATCAGAACATTGTAGCCGAATATTGTCTGCTCCTCTTAGAGCCGAACACCATAGAGTGAAAATAATCGGACGTGAACCAAAATGTTGGGATCATCGTCGGATCTCTATGCCATCAAAGCTCATTTCTTCTTATTGAACGGGGGTGAGTATTCAAAATGTGTCCCTCAGCGGATTTATTTCTCGTGCGACTCCTGGACAAGTATTCTGCTCTATGGGCAACCAAACGGTGATGCGAGACCCACTCGCAGACTTCCGTTCTGGAAAGTTCCATTTGAGAACCACTCCGAATGAGTTTGACTGATGCATACATTCACATCGATGACTCTATCAAACTTCGGGCGAAAGAGTAGCATGCGGGTTGGCGAACCGTCCGACGCGAAGTTTCCTGAGCGTTTCCCGAAGCCGGCCCAGTTCCTTAATTGCGGAATGAAGATCGCTTCAGAGCTCGTCTTTTGACCATGAATCCTGGAAATCGTATCGGGATGGTTCCCAGAAGTGCTGGGTCAACGCTTCTAGAAGTTTCAAGGAAAGAGGGGGTGCTTGCTAGCTTTCGCCGCCTGAGCAGAGCTCGGATTGGAATCGATATCTTCGCCACGGATAACTATTGAATCAGCTCCTGAATTCCTTGCCGGAGCTCCGTTCCATCCCGAGCCTCGAAAGAATTGAATCTCGAGCATGATCCCTAATCCCAGCTCAAGCATGCTACCTGAACTACCTCGCGATCGTCGGGAAGCAGGCCGGAGTCGCTGCGACCACCGTGGGAATTATTTTCGGATTGGCACCCCTCGTCACCACAATCATGAAACCTGTCGTTGGATACATCTCAGACCGGGCCCAAAATATCACGCCAGTGTTGATTACTCTGGAGGTTCGTGGCAGGAAATACGTGAGCTGACGGCATTCATTGATTTGAGTTCGCAAAAGAGATTCCGAGTCCTAAGAAACGAGCCTGTCCAGATTCTCTTGATGGCATCCTGTTGGGGCGTTTTCCTCACGCCAGAGTGGTCTTCTCGAGAGTTGTTACACCAGACTTTCGACACATGTCCCTCGACTTTTGATGACATAATTCCCAGTTCCGCCAACGGTACGTTGTAGACACAGTCATTCCGATTTTAAAACCGCTGATTTGATGGCAGCGCTCCATGGCACGCATAGACCATGAGATCGAGAGTGAGCAACCAATTGTACCGTTGTAGATACTCAGTGCACGCTGTTCTGCGGATCGCAGACGCGGACGATTGACATCCATAACCCGCTCTCGAACTGCAATACGACTTGTGCGATCGACTGCATTTCGTCTGAACGTGAGTGATTCGTGCTAATAATCAAACCTTGGAAGAATCGTTCTCTCATCAACGCGGATAACTCACCCATCTCAAAACGTCAAGCATATTGAGCTCCCTCGGTGATTCTGATTCTTCCTCCTTCAGCTCATCTTTCAACATTTGGACTCATTATGTACACAATCTCGGTCATGTTCACGTCTTCGTTAGCGGCCACCCTGTACTCTATTTCCGATGCAGCTTGTTTCGCCACCCTGGGTCCAGACAGAGCTCATCTTTATGGACGGCAAAGACTTTGGGGAACGTTGAGTTGGGGCATCATCAGTCCTGCGCTTGGAGCGATAATAGACGCCACATCCTCTGACGGTCGAAGCGATTTCACGGCCAGCATGATCGGCTTCACGATTTTATTCAGCGCTAACATCGTTTTGCTCTACTACGCCCCGCGGTTCAAAACTCCGGTTCGCTCCAATGATTTCTTCGGTGACATCAAAACCGTATTCAAAGACATCAACGTCATCATTTTCACGCTCTGGGTATGTCTCCACGGGCTAATCTCTCAAGCACGACTCCATGTGGCTGAGCTTGGTCACATCGCTCCTGCAAACGGAACGCTCGAGAGTCCGTAGTCACACCGCTCTTACGGACAATGATGTTAATTTTGTCCTAAGGTTCTACTTTGTGGGATCTTGATTGGATTCATCTGGACATACGCGGTTTGGTTTTTGGTGGAGGTACACGCGTCCAAAACGCTCATCGGGATCACATTCAGCGTGCAGTCCCTGGCGGTCGAGATCCCGATGTTCTTCATCGCAGGATATTTGATCGATCGATTGGGTAAAGTTCAGCTTTTCCGTCAGCGGACCGCTCCTCCCGAGACGTTATGAACGTTCTCCGAACCGAGGTAGCAATGGGGCTCAGAGTTTGTCGTCGTTCCAGGACACTTTGGCTGCATAACAACTGCGTTCATCTGTTTCGCAATCAAACTGATCGGATACTCATTACTCGTGAATCCTTGGTACGCTCTCATTGTCGAAATCGCGGGCGGAGCAGTTTTCCCAATGTTTTATGCAGCGATGACAGCTTTGGCGAACATGGCCGCCGCTCCCGGGACTTCTGCAACGATGCAATGCATTTTCGGCTCCATCTACGAGGGTGTTGGTGAGTAACACGTGGAGAGAACTCCAAGTGGAGGTCAGAGTTCACATAAAAAAATTCGGGGAAGGGGGGGGGGGATACTCAACTGTATTCTTGAGCCCTGACGAGAACGCCCCTGTAGGAATGGCCCTCGGAAGTTACTTCGGCGGAGTTTTCATCCAGTGGTATGGTGTCAAAGGCGCTTTCCAAGCTTTCGGCATGGCTGCTCTGGTTTGCGCGCTCCTGTGCTCGCTGACGACCCGCGTCGACCCATCGAGGAGAAACACATCAGGTGACTGAGAACTCGGAGGCTGACCGACATAGCTCATACAAACACGCTGAAACACTCTGAAAAGAAATAGATCGATCCCACGCTTCTCATTGGTTGGAAGAAACGGAATAGTTACTGTGGAGAATCACTCAACGATTTCGATCTGTCTTCCTTTCTGAGAAACTTCCTTTTGTGTATAAACGCTCCTGTAAAATCTTCATCAACAGCGTTCGAAGCGATATCAGTCTTCTCATAACCCCTTTCTTTCTACGATCCGTACGACGGCAAATTGATTGTTGTTGAAAGCATTGATGGATTCCAGGGAGAACCACGCCGCGTCCCGACGGAGAACAGGACTTGTACAGGAGCGTTGACGATGTCATTCCCTGAGTCTCGAGCTTGTCCTCGGGGCATTGGAAGAGATGAGCGAGATGAAAAAAGCAATGTTCTCGGATCACGCTGGGTTTCTGCAGAGAGCAATTCGATTGAAAATGATTCATCCGGAAAACGAGGACTGATTGATATCTGTCTGTCACGTGCATGAATATATCCATTAACTTCTCGGATAGTATACAGAGCTCTGAATCGAATGTCCCCACGATCCCCGGGAGGATATTTCAGCCCCGCCAACGCCTGGTCAGTCCTCCAAAAGCGTAAATGGTACGAATTCCGCAACTATCAAGTGAACAACAAACGTTTTTCCCGAATTGAGCGTCTTCTGCGGAATTATTGAAAAACCAATCATTACCGAACGATATTCGAAACAGTTATCGGTCCATAGATCCATCGCGACCAAATCTGAAGATTAGACGAAGGGAACAGGGGAAATCTCACCCTGCGACCAGTCTCTAAGGCACCTCAAAAGCCCTGCTCAGGATACCTCGTTGCTGAACACCGGGTTCGGGCTAGGTGAACCACGTTTTCTCAATTGGTGCTAGATCCTGATTGGCTAGCTCTTTCAACAAATGCCTGACTGCGTGTCACGAGAGATTTGCTGAGTCTGATGTCATTCTGTTCGATTATCTGGCGACCCGCTGTGATACTCACTGTTCCGCGCGTCCGTAATGGGCCATCATTATCTTACCTCTCTGCGCGAAAATTATATCATTCTCCTATGCTGTCTCGTCGGTTCGGGAGTGTCCTCTCTGATATTCAGTTCTGCGTCGGCGAAGATGAGTCTCCCCCCAACTGAACCCCCTTTGGGCTGTCCCCGGTTCCAGTGGCTCGCGTCTCCCACCAAACTCACGTCGACGATAGAGGAATCTCCTTCGTAGAGCATTTTCTCTCCATTCATTGTTCACTCTACTTCAATGATCGCAGTCTGCTCGATCGAGCTCGTGGTGACCCTGATTTTTGTGCATTCTTCGTCATCATTCATACTCCGCCGGATTGGCTAATTTCTGAGTATATAAAAATCCATGATTTCTCAAATATGGGACAAACGCAACTGACGAGGTGGGGTGAAGTCTATCACTGCAGCCTCTCCAGGGAACGACGCCGGTGGTGAGACGATACTTTCCCTCATTGACCATCTATCCTCATCCATCAATCCATTTTGACGTAGGATACGTCTTATCAGACGCAGTCTTTGAGTCTCGGGAACGAAAGTTTTCTGTCCGGATATGACGTCGAATTCGGGCTATTGCGAGTGTTTTCAGCGAGTTTCAGAACTCGACGCGATTATTCCAATTTCGGCGTCGTGAGTGAGTCCTCATCGTAGGTGAAGTGACAGCCAATGTCGATTGAAAGGAGATTCAGCTCGGTTTACTGGAGGGAATCCTCGCATGTCAGATCATGCTCAGCCGTCGCTAGGCTGGGAGGTACCGGTACGGTGCTGCGTTTACCCGCCACTACTTTTCGAGCCGAATCTTCACTCCGAGCGGACGGCATCCATGCGGGTTGCGTACCGTGCGCTAAGCGAGATACTATTCGACCCGGAGGACAGGATGGCATTTTTCAGTCGGCAATTTCCGAGTCCGATTTTGCTTTGGCCCTAACTTTGTCAATTCTTTGATTTTTCTCTGAAATAAAGGAGTTATCGACCGAGTTATTCGGGGCGCTCATTCCGATTCATTTCTGATGTGCATATTATGAGAATCGCGGCCGGCAGGTGGTTTTGAGAATGACTGAACTTTACTTCGCGAAGTCCTCCTTGAAGTTATCAGGAAAACGTCAAGTTCTATCGAATCGAACGCGTGGAGGTCGAATTCGGAACTGAGCCGGTCAGTCGCTAGAAAACCTATTGTGCTTACCTCGTTTCCTCGAAAAAAGTTCACCGATCGTATCGAGGATTCCCTTGAAGTCAAGGATGATTCTGGCGACTGAGGGCGGAGAACTGAATCAGGTTGGTTCCCGTTGAAACTCATAAATCGTCGAATCGAGCTTGTGGCTCGATGCTCGGATGATTCACCCATTTCTGACTAATTTTCAGCGGAGGGGGTGGGGGAGGGGGGGGGGGGGGAGAAAAAAAAAGCCGACTAAGAAATGCCACCCTCCAGTATCTTGGTCACGATTCATGGCTCCCGTAAACCGTCGTCAGCCACGGTTCTACCGTGGTCTCCCTGAAGTCTCTGAATCCCGTCTCCCGCATATAATGATCACAGACCGGCTGTGCTGGTTGGAAGTTCACGGTACGGCGCTTCGAGTACCAGCCGGTACCTTTCAAGCCGAAGCCTAATCTTGGTTGGATGATGCTTCCGTGACGGCGCGGCTTGCACACCGTACGCTATGCGAGATGCTTTCTGACCCAAGCCTCATGCTGAGTTTCCCGTGAACATGAGGGTTACGAATTGTTCACGGATACATCACCACCAAACTTCTGTTCTACATAAAGCAGTTCTCGAGCAGAATGGAGGGAACAACTCGAAACTTCACTCCTGGAAGGCGTCGTTCACTACGGTTCTGCCCTGACTTCTGTCTAATCTCATAGACCCGTCTTCCGCGAATGAGGAGCTTTGCTCTTGGGGATCCTCCAGAATCTATGCCTTATCAAGGTCGGATGACGTTTTGGGATGGCACGGGTTACGGGGAGTCTAGGGACACCTCGCCGAAAAAATGGTCTGATCCTGGTATCCTACGTCTGAGAGTTCACGGTCGTAGATCGTAACGGACTCCGTTTTTTTTAGTGGATCATATTGATGCATGGTCGACAATCATTGGATTTCCGGGCAAATAACGACATCTCTGATTCAGGGGCTTCTGTTGTGCACCATGATAATGCGCACTTTTAGGAGATACATACTCGACTTGAATTCGTTGCCTCTTCCGGGGAAAGTAGTGTGACGGAGGGGCTATCGAATGCCATATGTTGGAACAGCTAGACTTCCATCTCCCTGTCATCTCGCGAAATCGTCGAGGTTACTGCATTTCCTCGATGGATAAGAGCACTTTGGTCCGTAAGACGTTGGTAGACGCTGGGCGCTTCGACCTGTGATCCGCATCTCCTTTGGAGAGATTCCCGAACTGCGGTTATGAAGTTCTGAAAACGGATGACGTAGAACACACGGGTAAGACGCGCTGCTCGAAAGCCGAGTCGCAAGTACTTGGTATCGATAACTCGCCGAGGATCCTGCGGAAGGGCTCCGAAAGAAGAGGAAGCAATGTTGAGAAGCAGCCTCTCTCCGTCAGATCGTTAGAGCAGACGCGAAAATGAATTTCCTCTCCTCCCGAGGAGAACAGTCGACGACTCAAAGGCCCAACTCAGCAAAGTCTTGAGAACTCGTAATGATCCCGCTCATGGGCGAATCCGGGGGACATACGCCCTCAGATATTCCCTCTGAATTATCGCAGAATGTCCGTTGCGTTCATATCAGATTCAGGCTGTCTACGGTCTCTAGTGCAGCGGTCATCAAACATTCCCGACAATGGCACCCCAGTTTGCCGAAGGTAGCGGAATGGGCCGCAGGATGCCTTTTCTCGTCCTGACCCAACTCCTGGAGGTTTATGAAGAGGGTCCCGGGGTCGATCTGACCATATTATCCGAGACCCATTGGAATCCGAGGTCCAACTCACCATGTTTGCGGCGGTCCATTCGGGTGATATCAGGTCGATCTGACCCAACTTCTGGGGGTTAAAGGAGGTGATTCCGGGGTCGATCTGATCTACTTCTTCTCGTTCTAAGAATAATTCGGAAATAATTTCGCCCCAGTCCGCTCATAACTCCGATAGAACTCCGCCAGGGGATGGATTTGTTGTTCGTCGCACGATTTTTGTAATATCAGCTTGATACCTGATACAGCGATTCTGCTTTCGTTCTCAACGTTGGTACTAGAGCTGTATTTTCTATTGATCACAGCTACTTCCGAGAAGCCAAGATCGCATGAATACGATTTCGCGAACGGGATCAAGACTCCGAGAGCTTCAATACTCAGTAGAGGTTGAGTAGCTCTCATAGATATCCAGAGCTGGACGAGATTCCTAATCTGTTGCGAGCTTCAGGTCCGAGAGGGTCTCGTTTCCATTGTGAGTGTTGGCAATTCTCGCTTGGGGACTACTCCCCGGAGCACTCGCTCAGCTCTTTCAGGTGATCCATGAATACGAGTAGTTGGGCAGTGGTTGGAATCGGTGAGTCAAGAAATCTGTTGAGTCACAGATCTCTTGCACACAGGGAAAATTTCACTGATTTTCCTTCATTGAGTTTTGCTGCCGAAAACTCAGCTTCCTGCGGAAGTCACTGACAGCTTCAGTGTTGAGAAGCTGCATAACCCGCACCTGGAGAGAAGTGTTCAAAACATTCAAGTTCTCGAAAATGTCACGTGAATACGCCATCGTTTTGAGGAAGTCCGATAGAGCCAAGTGTCTGGCAAGCTCGTGTTTTTCACTGCTGAGAAAAGCTAAGACTCCGCTACGCAGTTCGAACTGATGTATCACGTTACAACGTGAGAGCCATCGGGCATGGCAGTAGAACAATAGTTTCGTATTTTTTGTACACATCTCCTCACAGACATTTTGAAAAATCTTGCTGCCTTGGTGATGCACTGTGTCCAGATCGCGTTGGGCGTTTTTTTTTGCAAAAAGAGCGCCCGTAATCCGTTGTAGCGGTCGGACATCGAGCGTGCACCATTAATGCTTATGCCGATGCAGTAGGCCCAACCTATCTCGTTCTCGGTCAGGAACGGGTCCAAAATGGCGAAAAAGTCATCGGATCTTGTGCCCGCATGGATGTCTCGACAGGAAAGGAAATCTTCCATGATGCTTCCGAGACCTTGTTGCCGTCGATCGCCCCGCACAGCTGCAATGTGCACTCGGTCAGCTTCAGTAACTCATTGAGTTGCACTTTGATACCTCCTGCGATATTCGGGATACGGCGCCCATCGTGTTCCATGAGAGGGGAATGCTTTCGGTAACTTCAATTGCATGATCACCGATCATGGTTCTCCCGAACTCGGCCGCTGCTGGAAGTATCAGCTCCGCTGCTATAGTATGCGGTTTTTGCACTTTGCGACGCGGCAAGCTACCACATAGAATGTCAACATCGTGTTTCCTGCAGGGATCACATGCTCAAGTGTCGTGAGTTCCTAACACATCGATCTTCATGACGAAATAATCGCGAGGTAGATTATGGGAGCCTGGATTTTGAGATTCCATGTGACGCCTGATTTTGCGCGGGAATATGCTCTCTGCCGAGAGAAGTATGCACTGAGGTTGTTCCACACCTTCGATCACCTTCGAGATGGAGCCGGAGTTCAGATATCCATGCTGGTATTTTCGATTCTTGCCTGTTCTCGTTCCAACCGCGAATAAACCCTCTGATCCTGAACTTTCATCGCAGCTCAATGGGAGATCAGCCATTTTTGAGCGTACGCAGATCACTAGTGAAGACGGAAATCCGGCCACGCGATTTCCTAGAGAAGAAGCTGAGGTGGATCTCTGCAAACTTCTTAAATTATTGTGGATTAAGGAGGGTGTACCCAGCGCGAGTTTTGACCCCATACTGCCGCCCAACTCGTTCAGAAGGCTGGAAACCGAGAACGGCTACACCTAGAGAACGGTTTGAGCGTCAGCGTATAGCGACATTTTTCCAGGAAGCTCTCTGTGCCGGCTTGCCGTGAAGAATCCTTCAAATACTAGCCGATCTATAGCCGGGAAAATCGAGAACGATGACCCTCTGCTCATGAATCCTTGGTGACCTCCCATTGTGGTAATCGAAGCCAGAGCAGCTTTCATGACTCGAATACCACCACGGCCGATCTTGTTGTATTTTACCGTGGAGGAGCTTCGACCCACTCAACTGTGTCCACCCCAGAGCTCTGTATAGAAAGACGCAACAGCGTTGTATTGGGAATCGTTCGTATCCCTGGTCTTCAATGGAACCAGCCTTCAGATTCATGCATTTCAGGATTCATGGCGGGTGGATTGGAATTCTAAGGTGAGACTATCGGCTGGGAATACAGTAGACCCTTGATCATATCAACCTCCATTTCATCATATTTCGATCACATCAACCTCCATTGTATCAACCGTCGATTTGAACAATTTTAGACTGTAACAACCTCGATCGTCTCAGCCTGAAGCTCAACCTCAATGATATCTAGCACCCTGAAAGTCGCCTTTCTTGAAGAAGTCAGCTCCCATAATTATTTGAATGGGTTTGACGAAAGTTTTAGCCGGCTACACTGCAGATACAAGGAACGGCACTTTTTGCAAAAGTTCATTCGAGGAACGATCGAACTCCCGGAATGACTTGATACAGTACTTCGGGGACTCCTCGGAATCTTGTCGACTCAATTTCGACATGCCGTCACATTCCTGAGAGTTCCTCGGAGCCATCTGAGTGCTCTTGTTCGAAGCCCTCCCAAAAGAATTGTGAGCAAGACAAGATCATTTTCAAATAACCTGAACACCTGCTAGATCTGTTCCCCAGAATATTTTTGGAACGATCCGACGGACTTCCGATCCGGAGAACGGCTTCGAGAATGCTAGTTTGTCTGAAACATGTCTCCAGACTTAGATTTTGTCAGCCTCGAATAAATGAACCTCGATTTCGGGCATCCATTACTGATAAAATCGAGGTTCTACTGTAGTTAAAATCAAGAACGATCATCGAGGCGTTCTGCGAGGAGATTCGTTTCACCAAAGCCTGGGTCGTTCTCTCGAATCGCACATATTACAACTTCCGTAATCATGGAGGGAATGACGAACTTTTTGTGCGCAGCGAGCGTCTCTTGTGGGAACATTACGTATCATTACTGAAAGACGGATGGATCTCCGTCGATGCAGAACAGAACCGACCTTTTCGGAGCGATAAGAATGATCAACTAGAGGATTGACCTCACGAGGCCTGCATCTCGAGACTTTGAAAATATAGATATTTATTCATATGCCTATCGCAGCTCGATCAAAAGATTCAACGGAGAGAATAAATAACAAAACCCAACATTTCACCCGGCTCACATGAACAACGGTGAGACTCGCAGTCACCTATAAAGCCGGGCTGAGGATACCGTGGTTCGGAATCCCATCGTCGGGGGGCTATGCGAACCAGGGTTCCTCGAATGGTCAAGTCCCTGATGATTCCTGTCACGGAATCACTCATTCGATGAGAAATTGCAGAAATTGAAAAGGTCAACGTCACGAAAATTTGGACGGAAAATCGCAACGGAATCAAGCTTCCCCTATCAATGGCTGGCACAAAGATCTAGAGTAGAATCGCATAAGCATTCCGGCACTAGAGAACACACAGGACACGTTTTATCCCCATGACGGATGGATCAATGAATGAAAAACAATCAAGCATCGCTACACATGAAACAATTATCAGTTGCTGCTATCTGGAGATCAGGACAGAGGGGGTTTCGACTCAGATTCCCACTCCTTCCGATCACTTTACATCAGTTCATATCCGAGCTAAACGCACGACTTCGAGCTCGAGGGAAGTAAGGATCGAGAATTCAAAGTTCCTGATTCGATCCGAACTGCGTTTCCTCCATGAATTTGTACATTATCACTTTAGTCAACATCATTTGGCTTTTCGAGCTACATTTCGGTTTGGCCTCACCGCTTCGCTCTAAAATCTGTGTGGCCAGACGCCGAGTCACGGTTGTCACGTCTGACCATGATGTAGTCCATGGTTTTCTGCATCACTCGCAGCCAGGACACCACACAGCCGTCGTATTGCGTTTGACAATCTGCTCGTCGAGAAGCCCCGTACTGTGCGGCTAATGCGAATGGCCGCCGGATTCGCGACCCGAAGATGTTCCGGTCGAACGGACTGCAAAGGAAAAGTTTTCCGTAAGTCGTGTGACGTGAGATTGCACAGAAGGAATGAAGACTCAGATGTATCGTGCATGTCCCACTCAGCATTCATACGGAACTCACGGGAAAATCATCTGCATGGCTAGTCCGACCAATCCGTACTTCATGCGGTCACGATGTGCTTCACAAATCGACCTCTTCAAGCATTCTTGGTAATCGACTCGTGGCAAGAAGCTTTTGAACGGGTTGGCGAACCCATTCGTTAGGGCTGTAAATTGGAAACACGACTTCAGCAAGAACTCTCAATAGGAGCCTCTTTCAAAAGTCACCTGAACTCGACTCGATGTGCCGAATATGAGCTTGGTGAAACGAAAAACTATTTTGACCTGTGATTCGAGTGTTGATGTCAGATAACTCGTTGAGCTCGTTGCTGTGCCTGGAAACAGCAGCTTCCGCAACCGCCAGCAGGAGGACCACCTGAATCAGTGCCAAGCACCGCATTTTTATTCTGCATTCTGAAAATGAAAACGAGTGGCTCTTGAGAGACCGAAAATCGTGCACCAGGGTACTGAACCGAACATTCGACCGTTGTCTTTCTTTTCCGTTCCCCCGTTTTGTTTCGTTGGTGGGACTCAACAAGGAAGCTCCGCGCAAATATCTGAACACTCAGGCTCAGCCGCTATCGGAGGACAGAACCTCTTCGCGAGTGAAATCCACACGCGCGTCTTTGAACCCAGTCTGATCGAAATGACAGTTGTCTGAGAGCAAGGGGACCCAGGTGTTGCTGCTGGAGCTTCGTTGCTTCCCACCTGGAGACGATGCTGACGGAAAGAGCTTTTCCGAAGTGAGCGATGCCGCAGACAAAAGAAATTTGCTTCCTGTTACGTTATGCGCGTGGGGGCATCTGGGACGACTTTCGCATAATGAACGGATCCGCAAACCGAACGACGGCGCCCTGGCAAAGACCCAGATTTTCTCATTCTGGTGCGGAAATTCATGAGGGGCGTTCCGGGCGAATTCTGAACGATCGTAATCGAGTTTCTGAGCTCCGACCTGTATGTAACATTCGGCTTCAATAGCTCGAGGCTCCTACCTGGCTCAAAACTTTTCAATTCAACTCTCGAATCTATCGTGGACGATTCCAGCAGATGATATTTTCAAACAAGAGACTAAGCGAACCGAGAACACGAGGAACAGGTTTCGATCGTTGTTTTATGTCGATATAATTAGTAGATTTCTTCCAGCATAACATCCAAGGATATCTACCTAAACGTCCTTTCTAAATCAACGCAACCCCCGCTGCTTGGAGGTAGTTCTGTACATAATGTTGCGCGCTCTCCGACAGTCCTGTCTGGATCAGACCAGGCAGAGTTCCAGGACATGAGTTCGCCAGGTTACGAAGCCCGTTAACCAGTAGTATCCTGGGATCTTGGATATTCCGCAGAGGATCATGGGTTCTCTTGCCAGCGAACACCAGTTGAGAGTAGGCGGCCTGATAGCTCGGGGTGTCCTCGATTTCTATGAAATGTTCGTCGTCGGGGATCGTCGTGTCTTCCGGCGCCTCCAGCAGCTTGACCAGCGCTTCTAGAAGCAAAGGCCAGAACGAAGAATACGTTGACGTCATCACGGGAGTCTCGCAGAGAATTTTCACCATGCCGACGGCGCAAATCTTGCGCTCCACTACTCCGCTGACCCGCTGAACTTCAGCGATGTAGATCTTCTCGAGGACCATACCGAAGAGATTCGCCTGGATGTCGTCGATTGTCGTTTGCAGCGTGGTGGCACTGTACTTTATGGCGAATAAATTGTAGAAAACTAAGAGTCCTTTCAGGAGTTTGGTTGTTTTCGACGTCGTCAGCCGTTGGAAAAGCAGAACGAAGATCTGTTTGATGTACGTCTGCATGTGATTCGGCGAGACGTGTTCGATCAACGACTGCACCAGATAGAAGCCCTGATGGTCGTTCATTTTCGAGGCGATCAACTTCTGGAAGATGCCCAGTACGCCCGAAAGTTTGCCTGCCGCCACGATCTGCTCCGAGCTCCGCTCGATGAAAGCCTGGATGAGCCGCACCAGAGGCTGTATGTTGCCCTGCCGCTCCCACAGGGTGGGCACGAGGAGACAGGG
Organism: Phytoseiulus persimilis; assembly: GCA_037576195.1. Lineage (NCBI taxonomy): Eukaryota > Metazoa > Arthropoda > Arachnida > Mesostigmata > Phytoseiidae > Phytoseiulus > Phytoseiulus persimilis. The sequence continues at coordinate 39,885 of JAQZDE010000026.1, read as the reverse complement.
GAACATCGCCATGTAAGGTGGGGGGGCTGGGCAGTCGTGGAACTCGAGCATCATGCTCAGCAGCTGGAATACATAGGGTATGAATTCCTGGACGTCTTGACTAAGGAGCTCCTGGAAGACGGGGAAGAACATGGCCTCGAAGTCCGCGACCGCTGCGGGATCTTTTGTGCACACGATTTTAAGCGACAGGCACAGCGACTCGAACAGGTAATGATTGAAATGCGGTTTCGACGGGTTCTTGCTGACGGCCATGAGCTTGCTCGTGAGACTAGGCAGCAACGCCGGCAGGAACGGGACGAGCAGCTCTTGGCTCAAACTGAATGTCCTCATAACGGTTTTCATTACGTACTCGTTCTCGACCGAGCACGGGAACTCCATCGCACAGAAGAGATTCTTGAGCAGAGCCTCGAGCTGGGATTGGATGTCTTGCTTCGTGACGAGACCAGCGTCCCCTGCTCCTCCCGAAGTTCTGATGGTGAACATCTTCTCAATCGCTGCTGCCGCGTACGTGTGCAGCACGAATTGAGGACTAAGTAGGTGCTGGATGAGGAACGGGAGAGCCTCCAAGTGCATCCCTTTCGGGAGCTGGTTCCGGAATTTCATTTCGAATTTGATGCAATCCGCTTTGATGACCGGCAGATGTTGAGGATCCGTGTTCTTCAGCTCGGGGAGGATGAAATTGGCGAAGAATTCGGGAATGTTCACCAAAGGCGAGGTTTGTGTTGTTCCATGCTTTGCTGTCGACGCCTTCACCGCCATCGAAGTGACGAGGTATATGGCGATGTCTTTATTTTTCCAGAATTGTTTGTTATCTGAGCTGTATTGTTGTAGCAGAGCCGTTATGTAGGTCGAGAAACTTTCGGTGATTCGGTCTTCGAAGTGTTTCGATAAAGCCCGCACAAGATCGCACGCAGATCGTCGCCGCGTGTCCACGTCTGAGCCCTCGATGTCTCGTCGGACGTATTCTTCGGGATTATCTTCGAAGAGTTCTTCGTCGGCTTTCCTGAATTCCATGTTTGGCATGATGACTTTCTCGCATATGGAACCGAAAATTTGGGGTCCTTCGAACAAGCCTTTGTACTGGGGCCTTTCGGCTACCACTGACAGGAAGCGTATGGCGCTGCTCACCAGGTTGTCGTACTTCATTTCTTTGCCTGTCGCCGTCAGGAGCTGCCAAACCGCGCTGACGAACCCCGGAAGGATCGACGCAAACTCTTCGTCGTATTTCTGAGCGTACAGCGTAACGTTATCACAAATCTGGCTTTTGAGCTCTTCGAGGACCCCGGGCTCCTCTTCGGAGTCACTCTGCATCAAAGGGTTATCGGCCGTCAGGAGGCCGAGGAACGCGGGGAACCAGGTTCCCATGTTGTCCTCGAAGAACTCGGGTAGGTCCTGGTAGTTGAGACTGTAGAATATGTCAGCAATGATGACAAGAGAGCTGAAAATCACCCGCAGTGCCTCCTTGTTGTTCGCGTTGGCATTGGCGAGTTCCAGGGTTGCCACGAAAAGGTCCGTCAGTGGCTTGGCGAACGTAACGAGCACGTATTTTATTTCCTTCCAAAGTGCCTCCGACTTGAACTCGAAAGCGTAACGCTTGAAGAGCGACTGAGCTGTTTGGAGAACTCCGTTGATTATGTGGAAGTCGGCTGTGGCGAAGTAGTGGATCATTTCATCGAGCAATTTTGGCCACTTCTCGGGAAAGTCTGTCTTGCCAATGATACTGATAGCGTCGGAGAGCTGACGCTGAATGTGTGGCGGTGACTTCAGCATAAGACCAACGATGAGATGCTTGATTTGCTCTCGATCTTCGGGATGAACTCGACTCTGTTCACTTCCATCATCCTCACCGGTGTGCCAGTTGCGTTTTACGTAATTTTTGAAAGTAATGGCGCCCGAAACCCGGATCACCATGTCGATTGAATCTTTGTCGATGAGCTGAAGCAAGAGTATCGGGTAGTTCTGGTTGCCCTCAACGGTTTCGAGGAATTTCTCCGCGGCCTTTCGCTGCTCTAAGCGCGGTTCCAACGTCTGTTGCAGATACTGGCACAGGGTTGACAAGTTGGAGTCGTTGAGTTCCATTCTGGGCAGAAACTATGACAGCTTTCGAGAACCTTCCTGCTGCTTCACTGATCTGAATGGTCTCCAATGACAGTCGATATTTGGATGCAGCACGAGTTGAATAATCGAACCTTCTTTCAATGTGCAAGGGATGCGGCTACTGCATGTGCCGAGGGACGAAATTCAGGCAGACGATTCCAGCTCACAAGAACAACGAATCGTCTGCTGCCCGCCACTTTCGAAGCTGTGCGCGGCGCCAAAAGCAGGTCGATGTCCCCCTGTTCGTTATGTCAGCCTACAGCTATCCATGGTTGAGCGGCGGCTCGGCAGCCACCGCGGCATTGCTATAGGTCGTGAACAAAAAATGTCTGCGGACGCGTGACTTTCACTGACTTTGCGAATGCAAATGGGTTAGACAATCAATGGCCAGCGCAGAGGCCGACTCAGAGAGGAAACAGCCGCTCACGGCTTCAGTATTGAGAGCTCCGCGACATTTCCCTTCCGTTCCTCCCACTTGGTGGTGCGCGCGTTCCCGGCAGCTTCGCCACCGTCGTGGGTGCCTTGCGGATCCGGAGCCGCATTCCGGATCGGGGTATGACGCCACACGGAGTTCAAAGCCGAGAAATTATGTTTTTGAGCGATCCAACATCTTCTTCCGCTGCAACAGGAGACGAATCGGATCGCAAGACGGCACGTCATCCCGGGCGACCCGTTCGATCTTTTGTCTGACGGCGGCGCTTCGTTTTTTCTATATGGATCCAGGAAATATCTTTAATGGAATAATTATTGGACGGTGGAAGTGGCCAGCAGCGCCTGATCGCCGAAGCCGTTAGTGAGTCTTAACAGCAATGGGACAGTTTCGACTGAATCTTGCTCAGCTCCGTCTCCAAGAGCCTTGCCGAAACCGTCAGTTTTTCTGTCAAGTTTTCTGTGGCGCTTCTTCTCTCTAGTGATATTAGCAAAAAGCTCGGCCAGGGAACTCTGTCAGACGAAAAGCTTGATCAAAGCGAATTCGTCCAGGATTGATAGTCCGCTGTACCTGGAGAAATTCTGCGAACCGTTCCGCCTGGATCACGTGTATCTCGAGAGTCTAGGGTTTCGCGCAGCCCATCACAGTGAAACGAGGAAGTCTTCCATAGCCGAAGCTGAAGAAACGCTGTCACTGTCAATATTGATACATAGGCAGGAGCGTCACATCAGCTTGGCTTGAAAGATCCCGGATGGCAGTGTGTTGCCGCAAAGGGTCCCGCGCGTTTCCGCACCAGCTCTCGAGAGATGACTCCGAAGTGATCAGAACTCTCGACCTGGCGTTGATTGCTCCGGAACTCCATCATAGAGCCACTTTTTTGAGGATCAGAGTTCGGTGAACTAAGACTCAGTTGTCAGAACTCGTCGAGCTTTTCAAAATCACGAAACATCCCACTCGACGGGTCGCTGCGACTAACGACTGTCAGCGCGATCCACCCTGGGTATAACTGGTTCGAATCCTGGAATACTGAGTTCAGTCGGACAACTTACAATTAAAGAAGAAGGAGGGAGTCACATGCACTGAGGAAGTGGTTTGGTTTCAGAGCAGTTTCCAATGATGAGTTCGGCAAACGTTCAGATCAGGACCCGTTTGCTTGAAGAAAGCGTTCACCGAATCTTCGGCGACTCTTTCCTTTGATCCCTCTCCATTGGCTGGCACATTCAAAGCGACGCAAGACAACTTCAGTGATGGTTCGCTCTACTTGCAACCGGGCATGGCTGTTCGTTTCCTTAGGGGAACCCGGCAGCGATCGGCTTCACTAAATTCAGAGTATACTAAGTCTATTGCTACGGAAGCGATTTTTTTTCCAAACGAAACGTATAGAATCCGAATCGATAGTCATGGACCAGATGAGCAAGTCAGCTGCATCCTTAGTGCAGTCAAGCTGCGTCAGAAGGGACAGAATCAGATATCGCGGCCGATCAAAACTCATTCCGAACGTTATCGATAAACTTTATTCCGGAGAATCACACTGAGCACACTGCGCGGCCTTCCCAGGGCAATTGGATATCACTAAAAACGGAAGAAAATAAATATCTGATCACGACTGATCCTCTTCGTTCTTCGAGAACCATTCGCCGCGTCTACGGGACCTGATACGGAAGCACAGCTAGCTATGATGTGTCCAGTTTCGTTGTTTTGTTCTGTCGTTCTTTCACTAGTTCCGCAGGAGCCGCTTATCATAATCGAATTTTGCAGCAACTCGTGCTTCACCGCTACGATTCGAACCGATGAACGGCCTGCGAGGTGTAGCCTGCATCCTGCAGCAGTCTGAAATGAGGACAATTACGACGATAAGGAGACAGATGAGAACTCTTCGACACACGAGTCGTCAAGCTCGAATATCCCAGCATGTCTCGTATTCAACTCGCAGATAACGAGCGGAATCATCGCGACTCCAACCCACTTGGCAGCCGCAGCTGTGAAAGGCGGTGGTCCACAGATTCCGATCAGGAGCTTATTGTCTTTTTCCGATGGGATCGCGTCTCTCAGGAGTTCGCTCCGAACCCTCCCGGTTTTCCCCGTCCACGATTCGTCAGCGTCCGAGAGGATGATATCGTGGATGAATCTTGAATAAATAATTCACCATAGATTCGATGCGGCCTCCAAGAGAATTTTCTTACCTCACATGTATTCCGCGACATTCCGACCCGGTACCAGAATTAGCGAGACGCAGCTCATGAATCAGTTAGCTCGATCGGAGCCGAGTCAGGGAGTTTTGTGAAGTTTCGGGTACCTCATGCACGGCACCACGCGTCCGGCGTCAATCAAATGATTTCAGACAGTTAAGTATCTGTTCGCGTCGCAGAATTTACCTTCGGTCGGTCTGTTGAAGATATTCGAGCTGCTCTCTGCAGAGAATATCATTGAACGTCCTATGGAATGACATGAGTCGAACTTGTTTCCTGCAACCGGGATCTTGCAGTTCTAGAACGATATCCGCCAACAAGAGTATTCACGGATGAGATGTTATCGAACGAGTATCCAAGCTTACAAATTCTTGCAGTTGTACAGAGACCAATGGATCATGCGAACCATCGGTGTGAAGCCTGTGCCAGCGCCGAGAAGAACCAAGTTCTCTAACTGCGTGTAATTGTGGACCACGAATGTGCCGACAGAGTCAGCCATCAGAATTTTGTCGCCTGGAAATAGTTCTTCATAATATTGAGGGATTTTCCATTCCATACCAGACCAAATACAATGGCGGTGCACTGGAATCCTAGTTGAGAATATCCTTCATGCTGCGTCCTATAGATCTGCGATGAGAACTTTGACGTTGAAATGAGACCGGGGAAACTTAAACTCACCGATTTGCATCGAATCCAATTTCTGCGTCATCTTTCCTTTCTCATAGATCTTTACCATCAGGTGAATTTTCTTCCCGTCTGAATTCTGGTATCCAGTTGTCTCCAATGACGGAATTACTGGTGTATAACTCCTCGTCAGGAAAGAGCCGTCTGGCAAACCCACACGAAGAGATACGTGTTGACCAACTGGTACGTGTATCAATGTTCCTGCAGTTCCACAAACGGTTATCATGAATTATCGATCTGAGTCGTTTTGCGTATCCATTAAAACCCTCGACATACGATAAAACCGTGTATCTTTTCTTTACTCTGACCTTTAGGCATTTCGAACGTCAACAGAAACGCATCAGGAGTGAGTTGGTCCCGGGCACACAGAGTCACATCTCGGAAGTAGCGCCGAGGTTGGTAATCTTTCGCTTCGATCACGTCGCCGTCTTCGGGTGAGGCAAAGCCCAAGCTTCCCCAGGAAACCGATGACTCGTTCTTTACGAGCCGAACTGTGACGTTCTTCTGCTTCGCGTTGACACACACTGTGACAGATATGGGAAAATAATTCCAGCCGCTCATTGAAATTGTGTCGCGAAGGCGCTCGAGGGCCTCGCTCGGCGCCGTCTCCCGGGGACTTTTCCACTGAAGCGGAACACGCGTCCACTCGAGCAATCAAATTATCAGTTTCACCCGAAAGTTTTTGAAGAATTTAAAGCATTTTGGGGGAGGTCTCACGGCTCCGACACCAAGTGCAGTGATTTGCTCCGAAAAATTCTGGGAGTCAAGGCCGCCGCCAGCAAAACTGTGCAGACCCGCGAACAATTGAAGTCTGAACAGAAATCGTAGACCCAATCATTCCGGCTGACTTGGCGCTCCACAGTAAGCGAAGTATCCCTTATCGAGGCAGACCTTAGATATCGAAGACGCAAAGAATATAATTCTGTCAAGTTCAGAGAACGCTCGCAGGACACTCACCGTTGCAGTCCAGATAGACTTCGTGGGCAAGCTCTTTGACCAGAAAGTATATCCACGTTCCAACTTTGACCTTAAGTCGGAATTTCTTGTCGCACACATCAACGGCGATGCAATCCCTCTCTAACACTTCTTCTGTTTTCACAGTTACTACGATCGACACTGTGCAGTCGTCCTGAGACCAGTCGTAACTGAATTCCGGCTTCACAGCTGCGGAAAAAACACGACCGAGCCGGTGATTAGGCGCGAGAAACAGAGTACACAACTTTGTGGCCCATCGCTCGTGCCGTTTCTGACAGCACACATTCTCGACTATCACACAAACGCCTCTTCAAAGCCGCTGGACTATTTGCGACATCACTAGGACAATGCAGGAAGGATGCAGAATTGGAGTCGCGGGATGTTCATGCTCGACCCGAGGGAGTAGAGGGAGACAAAGTTCTCCATGAGCTAGACATTCATCTATGAGCGGGGATGTGAAAGCAGTTTGGTTTAGGAAAATCGGGAGCAACCAGAAATCAAGGATCCTTACCAGGCGTACCGTTCAGGGTGGTTGATTTTTTCGTGTCAGAGGTGAAGAAGCTACCGAGACTCTTCGGTAAAGACAGACAAAACAAACCGGCTGGGAACAAACACGAGCAGATTTAACAAAATGCATCGATGGCTACCATGCTATGTATGTTGGGCCACCACTGGAGAATGCAGAAAACGAGAGAAATCTGGGCGAGGTAACCGCTACATCCAGGTACGGGTGTCTGGATGTCCCCCAGAACTGTTCGGAAAACAACGGGGGGACTCGTCCAAGATTCCGCACCTACTCACACATTTCGGGCAGCATGAGCAAAGAAATGAAACTAGCGGCGCTCGTGCACGCAGCATATGCGACTCTCGAAGCGGTCTAGCAGGTTCGTAGATGAAGGGTTCACACCCACGTTGGCGGTGTCTGATGGCAAAAGAGTGAGGGGAAGAGACACTCGTACTGTTTTGAAGTACAATCTGCCGTGGGAAGAGAGGCCTCATCGAAGGGGTGCAATGACCCATTCCGAGTAATCCACAGCGATCCATGACACGCTCGTGAAGACGAAGTTGCCATCACGAGGTTCTGAGGGCCGGAAACTTACCAGGAGAGAGGGGGAGGCAAGACTAGGAGTTCCAACACAGGTTGGAGCATGCTCCCCAAATTCGAAGGCAGATCTCTGGGAACCACTCAGCGAACTCACTTTTCTTGTTTGGCGCCATGGCGCTCTCCGTTGGAGCTTTCTTCGGACTCGTGCCGTTCGGCGAGCAGACAAGTTTACCCACTAGACACTTGGAAAGCATCGACTCGTAATTGACCCATGCGTGGACCTGGTTGAAGAGCTCGGTTGCGTCGGTACCCACTCCTCGCATAAGTTCCTCCTCGCCTCCTGGATGAAAAGCTAGATAGCGTGTGACATTGTATACGTTGCCTGCAAGAGCGAACGATTCGCTTCAACTTCTACTGACCTTCCCAGAAATCGCCCTCGCTCGTTCGCTTTCATTCAGTCAAGACAAACTTCCCAAGCTCAGCTTTATTCGTGTTTGAGCGGTTGAGGCACCATTTTGGAAGTTATTCGTTGAGCTCGCGGAATGAATATTTCGCTTCGTTCTTCAGTCTCGTATCAGGTGACCTGATACGCACAACAGTACGTTCAATGGAGCACAGCCGAACAACATCGATTCCAAAGCTCACGTCTAGGAAGCTCACGAGTAATCCGAATCTGTTACCTACCGTCGACGATGTAACTTTCGAGATCCGTTCCTGCTCGCAAGCTCACCTCATTCGTGCGGTCAGCTCGACGCCACCGAATCCGGGTCAACGGTACTCCTCCCTCTCGCTCAGGTGGAACTTCAAGCCCTCTTCGAGTTTTGAGCACTGCGGCGACCCACCTCAATCGCGGGATTCGTCACAGAAATCAAACGGAGCTCAGCCCGGAGTTTTGGGGGTCGGCTCGACTCATCTCAGTCCAAGAAAATGAGAGGACATTTTTTCTTAAACCACTCACTTCACTGGATTGTGTGTGTGTGATTTCATAACTATTCCGCTCCTCAGTCCCCGGTGGTCACACCGCATTCTGTCTGAATGCATGACTCGAGCCAAGCTAGTCACGGTCATTTTCTATACTTCCGGAAAGCCGGGCTGGTAATAACCAGTTGGCGACCTTCTGAAGGAAAGGAATGCCGCGAGCCACGCTTGCTCTTTCAGCGGATTTCGTTCCGCAACGTAACGATGATAATTGCCAGATTCGCGTTGGACTCTACAGCTTCATGGTATCGATAAAAAATGAGTCTGAACGCGCCGCCACGCCTCATCAGATATCCCGGCCAAAGTTGTGAGAGATTACTCCTCGATCGTTTTCTAACCTTTGACACATATCCACGCATCTTCCTCACTGTCGTGTTTCTCCAGCTCTTCTGGGGTGACTTTCAGGATCCTTCCGCCGAGACCGCTCAAATCTTCTTTCAGCCCCAACTTGATCCAGTCCATGAGCGAGTGCCCGGGCGCCAGCGCCACTTTGTTGCGTCCTGGAAAGAGACTGGGGGTAAGAACAAAACTGAGAAGTAACCTAGAAACCATACCTAAGAACCGACTGCTCATGATCTCTACGCGGGCAGAGCTCAACACATCCAGAAGAAATCCGAGAAACAATAAAGAAAACGATTCTCGGAATCTCGTCACTCCCGAAAAAGGTCCAATTCGGAGGCGAGAAAGGCATCGACCTGCTGCTCTTCGCTTGAACCACAGAGCGACGACTCAGGCTGTCTTCCTGGAGGAGTCGTCACTGAATAACGTCCCGCGGAAACGACTCGCTCTTTCAGTTCTCACCCGTGGAGAGGAAAGTGCCGTATGTCGTACTCCCAGTGGGAGCGACCGAATCCCAGAGACACTGATTCCAGGTCGTCGACGTGATCCAACGGCTGATCCATCCAACCGGATGTGATCACAGCTCAGGACAGCATGTACGCTCCACTAACTTTACGATTGAGCGAATAGGAGGTATGATCCGCGCAAGATTCCTGAGTCTGTCGATGAGGAACGGAGGTTTCCGCGCATCTAAGTCCATGAATTCGGGCTTAGATTTTTAGAATTAGAGACCGATTGCTGTGGAGCTCTATGAATATTCTCATCATTCGATATCCTCAGAAAAAAAGCCGTCCGCGTCGTTCATTTCTCGCTAAAAATCATGCGCTGGGATGATCTGTATAATCGCCGAAATCACGAGGAAACCTTGCTCAGGAATTCCTACTCTCCTCGAAACTCAAGGCTCAAGACACGTTGTCGTTGCTCGTGCGTGGAATGTTTTGGAACTTTCTTCTGGGTTTCACTCGTTGGCTTGTGGCTCATACCGAGTCATTGAGGGTAACATGTAACTTTCATGGAAGCTCCATAAACGTCAAACGGCAGCCTCCCGAAGTTAGACCCCCCGATGACACGGACTGGCCTCGGTAATGGGCAGCTCGAACGCTCTCCATGAGAAGCTACCCGATCACGTCGAAGGGGTGCTACGAAGAAAACCGTCGATCTTATCATTCTCGTAGTCACAACCGCTCCGAGTGTACGACTCCACTGTGCAAAACAGCTATAGATGACACCAGGTCCGTTGATCCTTACCGGAACCAGTGGCATTCGATGTGGAGGATGGGGACTCTCCATTGGACGCCATGGCTTCTGGGTTGCGTTCTTCGATGACCCACTCTTTCTAGAGTCTGATCCGAAAGGCGCTCATTTCATTGAACGTCCCGGCCGCTCATATGCTCTGGGTAGATCATGACAACAGCTGATTTCCAGGATCGAGTAGGACGGCGAAAATCACAGAACCAAAGTCTATCTTGTCTTTTGTGTCCCTCCTCCTAAAATCCCTGGGGCTTCGGTCCAGGAGGAGTACTCTGGCGGAGAAGCAGATAAATTGTAGAATGTATTTTCCCACCACAGTTATCGCGATTCCCTTGCTACAAAGTTCCTTTCGTTCGAAAAACATGGCGGCTAGTCGGTTGTCGGAAGAGAGCGGAGAGATGTCTGTCATTGCCAAGGATGGTGGGGAGCGTCCTCTGAGCTCGCGGGTCTCGAGAGACAACGACCAATTCTTCCAACCATCTGAGAGGAAACGTCAAAATTCATTCAAGTGCTCAGTTGGATGACATTGGAGATACGTTGCTTCCTCTCTCTCTCTCAGGTTTTCAAGTGACCGCCATGTTTTTCGAAGGAATGATCAGTCCTCTCCGTTCGCCGGCCATTTCAAGAAGAATCGAAATTCTGGCATCTCATGCACGCCGTTCCTCTGTCATGCTGTGCTCCAGAATGTTTTTTCAGGACCAGTTCGCTTGGATTAGCGGTTCGAATTGAGAAAAGTTGCGAGCAGTCTCTTGAATGGATTCCAAACGCTAAACGGAGAGATCGCGCAGACGACCCGTTCCTATAATGATACTTATGACGATGATCTCTGTTGAGGAGACACAAATCGACTGAATTTTCGAAATTTTCCCTGCGCGTTCCAGGGACGTGTTTGAAGGACATGTTTGAATTGTAGCCCGAGACGCTATGACGCCTGAGGCAGACTCTTTTCACTGACTGAAGTAGGTCCTCATGTGAGATCCCTCCGACTGCCTCACTTTACGGTAGCCGGGAGACAGAAATAGAAGATATCAATGATAACTCGGTAGAGCAGTCCCATCTTCTAGAAAAAATGAGGGTCATGTCGTCGGACGGGCACGACCAAGCCGAACGCTCTCCGTTCGCGCATGAATTCTGTCCTGAAGTGATGTCACAGCCCGATGCGTTGCTCATGAGTCGAGGTATTCGGGGAGGCCAGCTAGTGTTCACAGGAAAGAAAGCGGACAAGTTAATCACGCGTTCAAGACCGTACCTGGAGCTGTTTCGATCTGCATCCCCACATAATCGAGAGTAATGTTAGAATCGAGATAGAAACCCGAGGTTGTATCAGACCGGTGATTCTATCCTCAACCCTCGGCCAGGTAGCCCATGGCGAGCCAAGGGGAAATTGCATGGGTCAAGCTCATGTTCACGTGACAATCGTCTCAGGGAGCATCGCTTATCGCACAGCACAAGTTTCTCCATCCAAGTTCTTCGAGACTCTCTCGGCTCGACCTTTTAGTTCACAGGAGTGTATAACGGTGTATGCTGGATGATACACCATACCGTTTACTCCGAAGTACAGAGTGTTCGCTGTGAGCTGCGCGACGTCCTTCTTTTGGCCATGACTCAGCCGCTAGTAGATATTTCCGGAATCTGTTCCCTTCTTTCGATCGCTACTCAAATCACCTCCGATTCAGCTTCCCGAATTCGGTCGAGATTGAGGATTCGAGAGCACGTCGAGGCGACTTCCCACCTCTTCAACAGGCTTGTGAACAATCCGCAATGGGTTTGCGAATTTCGGAATGGGTTCGATTTGCCTCCCACCCCCTCCAATATGTACCCATTAGCGCACGGATCCAGCGCCAACTCGAGAAACTCGAACACATTCACGTTTCACCGATCACCCTAGCGACGCTTCGCATCGATGGTCCACTGTTCATTCCTCCATCATGCCGTTCGCGATTCGAGAACGAGTTGAATAAAAACTCACAGGTTTTCGGATTTTTTGATCGGAATCGGTTTTCTCAGTGAGCCCCAGGCGGCTTTGCGAATAGACCAAGATGAAGGGGTGCGAAGCGTGAGCTTTTCCGAGTTCTCCGAGTTCGAGCTGGATCGGCGGGCCGATGGTGGCAAGACGAATCGAAAGCATTCTGGAAATCGCAACTTAGCTGATATCCGACGATTTACGAGCCCGTTGGAGTTCGGAGTCGGGAAAAAGTAGAAACTCGACTTCAATGCCCAATTTCCATTCGAGTCTGGAGAACAAGAAAAGATGCTCTTGAAGAGCAATCGAACGAGGAGAACAGATCCGAAAAATATACCCTGGCGGCTGAGTTATGGACGAGAGAAGGGCGACCATGATCGTCGCTCAGCTAACAGCGAACACCCTGTATACGTAGCTGCTCTCGGATGTCACGTATCGCATCAAGTCTCATCCCATTCCGCGGCTGAGATACGTGTCATACTGGCCCGATTCGGAGATTGTCCTTCTGAATGGATCATCCCACATAGACAGTGGGCGAGATGAGCAGCGTCACGGCTTGTTGCACATGCAACTTTCCATCGCAGGTTCTGCCGCGTGTTGCCCGCAGAGGAATAGACTGGATTTGAACTTCATCAGAACTCTCCAGTTCTTAATCACGACTACCCGTATTCTCCCTCGACTACTCTGCGGTCTTCACAGATAGCATCACTAGGAATCCGTGCCGTAGCCAGGATTTTCCCCGGGGTGGATGATCGACACTTGGGGCGAATGTAACCCCCCGGGGAGGGGGATGAATTTTTCTTCGTGCGCCCACTTTTCAAGCGTGCCGGCTCACTTTGGAGAAACCTTCCCTTTATCTTCTTCCAGACCATTCATCGAGTATCTATAAAATCTATCCATTTATGGAGTCCAATGAGAACGCCTTCTCAACAACAGCAGGAGCTCGCCTTCGAATATATATCCACGTGCGTGGTAGTTTTTGACTTCTCTGCAACCTGGGGGCGGATCGGAGCTCCCCGAATGTCAATATTCACTCAACGCTATATGAGTTGTGGATCGATGAACTGGTTTGACGTGTCCATTCAAATATTATGAACTTGAGTCCCTGGCGGGAGGGGGGGCTATAACCTTGACAGCCCAGGTGGATATGCGCCTGCTGGGAAGTTCAAGGGCTTATCGGCAATCGATGATCGCGAGAAAGTTTCTATGGGTGCGGGCTGTGATACTGTGGCCCCCGCTAGAGGGGGCCGCTCGCGGCGCTCGCGAAAGATTCTGATTCTTGCTCTGTGCGATCGCCATGAATGATATCGCCCCGTTCATCCAAAAAAAACTCTCGATTAACCTCCGGACCTTGTTTTCCCGCATCTCGCAAATGGGAAAGGTGACGAACGCCATTTCGCACCACACGGTTACACAGCAACGCTCAGTCGCGCTGAAATCGGCCCTGCGCGGAAGTTGGCCTCGCGCGGAGAATGCTCCGCGGGAAAAATGTACTCAGCGATGCAGATGATGGGAGAACAGCGATGAAATCAACGTCGTTTCAAAGCAGCGCAGCGTCGACAGGGCAGCCCTTCCCAGCGGGGAGTATCTATTATGGAGTCGTTTCAGCCTTCCGCATGAATCACCTTCATTGATATCCGTGTGATCGTCCCGTCGGAGTGAGCCATGAAGTATCATATGGTCTTACGGATCATTCGGCGAGGTTTCAGAGGAAGCTTAACACATTGGACCGAATCTCGAGTTGCTCGAAGTTAATTACTCATGCACGCTCCACGAAGCCGACACTTGGCGAGAAAGACTAATCCTTGTGCAACTTCGAAGGTAGGGAAATCGTCTCCTGCGGCACACTAACTTAATGGTTCCGTGCACAGGCAGTTTCGCCTCGTGGACGAAAATCGTTCGGCACGAATCTGATCTGGGGGAGTAGATCTTGCCCTTCAAATTCGCATCGTCGCGGTAGCCCTGTCTGCCACAGTTGTTGATGCTCATCAGATTCTTCGCTAGAGCCTCAAACTCTTCAGAGAGATCCAGAGATTTCCTCATTTGAGTCGGATACACCCTTATAGCACAAGTGCTCCTCATATTGCGGCGGTTCCAACATCGACGTTTGATCATTCCACCACAAACGACACCCACTGGAGATGGCAGATATCCGCTGTGCAGTCGATGATCATGTATACCGGGCATGTCCACAATGTTGTTCTTAGTGAGCTGATAAAAACATCGATAAACTCGCTTCTAATCAATGTGCTGCATTGATGAGCTGGAAACTAGCGAGGAGAGAAACCTCTTAGGTGCTCCCGCTTCCTCTCCCAGTTCTTATTAAAGAAAACGCGATCAGGGACAAGGAGTTGCCATCTGTTAGATTAGGAATTTCCCTCGAGAAGCCTCGGACAGCCATATTGTGTCCACCGGGGCTCATGAACTTAGTGAGTTGCCGTAGTTTGCTCCAGATGTTTCACTGCGTTCTTTGATTCCAAAGAGTTTCCTGAACCCATCTTTGGAGGAGCTACATGGAGTATTTTCGCGACCGAGGGACCAGCCACCGTGCAGAGAAGCCGCACTGAGCTATTTCTCAGTGAGCTCCCTCCGGTCCGTGACGTACATCTGAGATTCTTCGCATATTCCGTGGCCAGGGAAATCCTCGATAAGAAATTTGCCCCAGACTACTTGGAGGTGCGTTGAGAGTCCCTGAAATCCAGTCGAGGGTCGGCAACTCAATATCTGATCGATCAAGCGCCCTGTTCCGCTGACGGCGCAAACGGAGCCATACTATTGACTTCGAGTTGGATGCTCAAAGCTGCGTAGACCCACACACGAAGCCGCTAGTGGAACTTAGAGCTCAGGCCTCCCCTTAACAAGCTCATTTTCAAACTCCAATGTTTTTTTACAGCCGGGAATACATCCGCCGTGAATAGTATCACCCCTCTTGTTGACGATAGTAGCGTGTGGGGCCATCGGCACCCCAAATATACTTTTGATTCTGGGTGCAGGAAAAGCTATGTGCCGCTTGGGTTTGGAGTCGCGGCTGGGAGCAGCGCCCGCGGAATTTCAAAATAGATTCCGAATTGGACGGCAGTCCCGCGCCTAGCGTCTCCAGTCCGTGTCCCCGGGATCAATACCTCAGCTGCAGAACTTGACGATTGAATCCAAATAAACTCATGGTCGATACCACTTGCATTCGGAGATTTTCAGGCTACTCAACTCTGTCGCTCGTAAAAAGTGACACGAGAGGGCGCAGCAATCGCGGCAATCAGGCCAGACCGTCTTGCGATGATCATTCTTGGCGGTCACTTCAGTTGACATTCTGTGGATCGAAAACAGTGGTACTATAGATCGTGTTTGCTTCTATCACTGTCCTCTATATGCCTCTCGTATGCCGCTCGTAGGCGTGAAGCGTCTTTAGAATGGTCAATTCGTTCTACGACTTGAAATCCAGCCCGAGAAATACGTCGCTCGCGACAGCTGAAGGGGCCTCCGAGGCCGATACCACAGTTGAAAGTCGTTCTCCCGACGATGACAAGCACCAGCTCGAAGATCTATCGCACATGACAGCAGAAGAACTTTTAGAAAAGGTCAGTAATAATAGGGCTTCCCCGAGCTTCGGCAACAGAATGCTTACCGTCCTCTGCTTCCCATCTGTATCATGAACGCAACCAAAGGAACTATCTGTGCGCTGGTGGAACACCGTTCCACACAGAACATCTGCCTTGGTTGTTCTTGAGCTTCCATTTGAAGTCCTTGGGGGTTGTAGAACGAATGTAACCCTTCTGTGAGCACGTTCCCGAGTATGGCCAGCTCTCCCTCGATTAAGATTGTTCGTGTTCGACGTGAAGCGAGACGCTCCACGACAGCGTCGAATACGCTGCGTTCACTGCGTGAGACGATGCCGCACGCTCAAGGCAGCGAAGGCGTGTTCCAGAAAAGAGGGTTCGGGTGCTCCACGGATCTTTTCGATGCGGTCAGGGGCTGCCTCCCAAAAATCCCTCCCATGTCTGGATTTAGAATAAAGAGTCTCCCCATCTTTCAACAGATCAAACAACTCAAGAGCATGGCTTTTGCTCTAGGGAAGACTGAAGCCCATGAAATGACGAGAGGAAAGCTACTCGACGTCTTCGGCCTCAACAAGAAGTGAGGCAGGATGTCGTAGGTTTATTAAGTGTGCTGTACAGTAGTAGGCAGTGGTGGTCGTTATTACACCGTCGCTTTCAATCGACTTCGCTCTTTAGCTTGTTTCTCCGCAATATCATGTAGCTATTTCATAATTTGATTGCATGCTCGTTGGACGGCGATCGAAGTAAGAGACAGTTCTCAGGAGCAGAAGCTCAAGCCCAGGGTCCGGAAATCTGCAAAATGAAGAGGGGCATATTCCTTCAAACCAAGTTCTCTCCAAACAAGCTGAACTGCCTCCTGCATCGGTTTTGGTCCATCGTCGGTCAACTATCAATGTATTATATCGAAGTTATCATGGCATGGTGTTCTCGGTGTCCAAGATCCAGTTTTACATGACATAAGTAGCCCTCTTTGTTCCAATCCGTATCACCGGATTCCTATAACGCTGTACCGAGCTCGAACGAGAGTGTATCTACGACTCGCGGCGAGTTCCTGGATCCTTCCAGTGAGATCTCATGAATCGTCAATCGAGCTGCGTTCGATGAAGAGATTTCAGGGGCGAAACGGGCTCGTGTGTCATTTCAGCTCAGGGGAGGGCTGCAGGATGAAGCATCCCGAAAGGTGCACATCAGACTTGAAGATCTCCAGAATGTTGGATCAAAGCAAATGTTCTCCGTGATGGGAGGAACCTTCATAGCTCGATCCGCGGAACAACCCACCGCGTACATCTGCTGAGAGACAAAAGTCCATGCGTTGAGATACGAGTGCGAGCGAGGAAGAAACATTTCGAAGCCTCGCCGCGATGATAGCTTTCCGCTCCTGGGAGAGTGCCTTAGACCTCGAAGCGCACTTTTCGCGCTCCTCCGACCACGCCAGTGATAATAGAAGTTACATAGAGATCATAATATAATAATACTATTGAAGCGATTTTCATCCTGAATACGCCGTCGTGCGTTTCTGCAAAGTTGCAATAGCTAAGGTCCGATGTCATGTTCTCTAGCCCTCGGTTGAAATTTTGGTCACAACCGCTCGACTTCACCTTGAATTTGTGTTCAGCTGATAAAAGCCCAACACAGCTCTCAACGCCGATTTTAATACTGCCACGCGATTCACTGGTCGCGCTCATCGTCGCTCTCAGGTAAACTTCACGAAGCGTTATCAGGAAGAACCGGAAGGAATCTATCTCATCTCTCCAAATTAGAGCTGAATAAAATACTCTGCCACAGAATATCCGATGTCAATGATTTCGTGCTCGGTACCCCGTAAGTTTCCCATCGTAGGTCTGCTCCATATTGTCGGGTGATCCTCTGGAATTCAGCGCAAAGTCACGGCCCAGAAAGTCTCCAGGATGCAGTCTTGGGCTGTGTTCGTGGATGGAGTTTTTAGAAAGAAAATCCTGCTCAATGTAAGGAATACGGAGTTGTTGATTTTATTTGAAGCCTGAATATACAACCATCAGTCTGTGTTTTGCAGCAGATCGGGTTTTTCCATCATATGACGCAGGCTGTCATCATAAGCTAGCGACGGTTACGACATCTGTCTCAGTTCTAATCTGAGAGGTCCATATCCATATCAACGACGGAAGCTTCCGCCGGAGGGGGTGGCGGCGGAGGGGGCGGAGGAGGCGCTGGACCCATTGGCTTCAATGGGGCGATGATAGAGGCAGCTACTGCAGCAGGATTGAGAGGGTCGGACGCCATATCTCGCTCCTCTTCGTCGTAGTCCCTAGGAGGAGGTCGCTGCGGTTTCTGTTTGCTGCTGGGCTCAGGGTTCTGAGGCGAGCGCGACTTCTTTCGACGATCCCTATCCTTTGAGCGACTTCGTCGGCGTTCCCGTGAGTGGCTGCGCCTTTTGGGAGGCGTCGGTGTTCTCTTGCGTCGTTTGCCTTCTCGACTGCGAGATCTTCTTTTGGGTTTCTCGACCGACTTCGACCTACTAAGGGATTTTCTCCTTTTGTCCCTCGATCGGCTCCTCTTCTTGGATGTTGAGCGACTCCTGCGCGACCGCTTCCGGGAACCGCTGCGGCGTCTTCGCTCTCTCGAGCGAGAACGACGACGACGATCTCGAGATCTGGATATTGAAAAACTCAGAATGAATCCTGCTCGATATACTATCATCGGAATGGAGATCCCTCGCTGAAGCTATCTGGGGTCGTCGAAAGGTCGCGCCAAGCATTGCAATGAACTCACCTGGATCTGCTGCTCTTGCGTTTAGTTTTATCCCTGTCCCGAACGACTCTCTCCTTATCGCGTCCGTCGTTTTTACCATTTTCCGAAGTTCCGTTACCCTGCGCGTGAGATGAGTCGTCTGTTATCATCGCCGCATCAGTCGTCTCAAGCGGCGGCAATGAAGAGCTCGCCTCCGCAACCGTTTCGTCTGGAGTTCGTGGCCCAGATCCCTCCGGGGTTCTTGGTCCCAATTTCTCTTTTGGGTCTCGAGGCGAGGGTTGCTTCTCCTTCATTTCCTTCGAGCGTTTCCTCTCTCGAGACCCACGGCGCGATCTGGATCTTCTCCTCGACCTCGACCTACAGAAATCAGGGAAAAATACAATTAGAGCCGCACATCGTTTTCATTTCCAAAAACATGATTCCGTGAGGACTTTCAGTTACGAGAATGCTACTCTCGATTCGAAACATCGAGCGTGGAATCAGATAGTGTAACAACTCAGTCTAATCGGACAGCCGAGTGGGTTTTCCGAGGTCTGAGATGAAATATACGGAGCAACTCCGAACTTCTTCGCAGCGCAAGAGACTGCAAGTAATTTCAAATGCCCAATTCACCTTTTCCTGGAATGCGACCGTTTTCTCTCTCGAGAACGTTTTCTCTCCCGTGATCGAGATCTTCGTTTCCCCTTCGATCGGGAACGAGACCTCCGAGGACTTTTGCGCCTGCGACTCGTGCTTCGCGATTTCCTCCTCGTTCGACTTCTGGAGCGACTTCTAGCCTTGGTCGGGAGCTGAGATTTGGCTTGGAGAGTTTCTGCCGCGACGCGTGGATCGGCAGGTTTCGGTTTCACGATGGCCGTCGAACTATGAGAAACGACCATTGCACGACTGCCGAGGAGAGTACCGTTGAATTGGAAAGCGTTGCCAACGGAGGACTGCTCAGTGAACTCCACGAAGGCGTGTTTCATCGACGCACCGACTTCTCCTCCCATGCGAACGTATTTGATCTCACCACACTGGCTGAAAAACTTCATGACGATTTCGTTCGTCAGATTCGGGTCGAGGTTCCCTACGTAGATTGTCCTTCGGATCTCTTCTACATTCTCGTCTGATAGTCCGGCTGGCAACGCAGGATAGTTGGGCGCACCTTTCAGAGCGAGAGACGGGTCTATTGTGTTTATGACCTGCTTTCCTGCGGCGTTTGTGGAAATCTCATTCGTGAGTTTCCGGATACCACCGAGCTCTGTCACGTCGTCGTCGGCCGTTGATATCGGAGCCCCCGGTGCCAGTTGGGCGATGGCGAACTGTTCGTCTGGAACTTGATCGGTGTCCATAGGGAAGATGAGCAACGGTCGCTCCATGAACTGAGTGTTGCTGAGATGCATGGCAACGCCAACCGACCACAACTCCTTGAACTTAACGTAGCAAATCCGAGTGCCGTTTTCGAGCGGCTGCTCCAGACTGGGATAAAGCCGGCAATCTTCCACCGAGCCGACATGATTGAACAGTGAGAGCAACTGCTCTCGGGTGACAGTCGAGGCGATGTTGGACACCTGGATGACCCGGTGTTCCACAGATTGGGTCATCCTCGCCGTATTACGCTACTCACGGCGCGTTCGCGAATTTCGAAATCTCGAGGGCGTTCCAGAGAAAATCGAAGCGGTGCTCGGCGCAGCCTGCACCTTCTGCTTTTGTTGCGGTTGTTGTAGTTGTTTACGAAGCAGCGTCAGCCGCCTGGCTCTGCGGAGCGTTCACATCGGTTTACTTCAAGGCTGTCTGCTACGGAAAGAAAGCGCGCGTGAATGGCAGGACAAGATCGCAGTTGATCATGTGAGAGATCACGACAGATTATCGGTTGCGAGCATCGGAAGTGGGAGGAACTCATACATGCCGGGGAATCCCAGCACTGAAACAGCCGCTGAAGCCCTTCGAGATAGTGTTCCGCGAACATGCAACATAGGTTGACCGACATCCACTTTTAGTGAACGTGAAAATTTTCTGGAGCATCGAAAATCAGATCGGAGTATGGTAATAGGATGAAGCAATATGAAGGAAAAATAGGATTGATCACAACGCTGTGAGACACGTGCTGGAGGTAGAATAGGTGGATGTTATCCATCCAGCAAGTCGATATTTCTAGCTCAGGAGAACGAGAGGCGAAACGCATTGGGATACATTTAGAGCAGGGGTTCCCAAAGTGGTCAATATCATTTCTCAGGGGGTCTACGGGTTTCGCGGGAAAAAGTGGGGGTCGATGAGCCGACGGAAAGGGTCCACGGCCACATACACAAGAAAAGATGCCTAGATCCCACTCTGGTTCCGTCGGTTTCTTGGACCCATGCATTCGGCTATAATCATTTGGAGGAGAACGAGCAGTTTCTGCTCTGAATACTCGGGCCATTTTGGGCGTGGAAAGCAGCAAGAAAATCGGTTTCAGCGCCAACTACCGCTGGCAAAAAGGAGCAACTCAAACTCTGAATTCCGTGACGGTCCACATTGATCACGTACATCTCCATGACTATGGGCGATCGCGAGAAGGTGTTTCATCGCTTCTCCATCCTCATATCTGGCAGAGAAAGGCTTCAATGCAGTAGTCAATATTGTTATCAAGGCCAGAAAAATGATGGCCAACGCTGAACGTGGCGGTTTGCGGCTGATTACCGCTCCAGGACAAAACTCGAAGAATTGGGTTTCGTCACATCAAGTGAACACATCTCATTGAGAACACGTACCACCGTATCTGAATTACGCCCAATAGAGAGACCTTCAATCTAATCCTCGTAAATCCTGAATTTCAGTGATTGAGGCTCATACTAGTTGGGGGTCTACACGAGCTTAGAAAATTGCACAGGGCTCATTACGGTGAAAGAGTTTGGGAACCCCTGATCTAGAGAATGAACAGGGAAACCCAAAGAAGCCCGTTAATGATGAAACGAACCAAAACTCCGAAGATTACTACTGCTAAAGAGAGTACCATGCAGAAAATTAATCTTCTCCACCGGCACTGACGTTGGAACAGGGTTTCCAGAAGTTAGGGCGATCCTGAGAAAAGTATCACCAAGAACAGCTACAAAGTAACATGAAATACCGGCGGCAGTGTTGGAAGAACTTGATGAGATAGTGCTTCGGAAATCGACTCTGAGGGTCAGTGGGTATTCTCTTGCGTTCAGATGGAGCGCGTCCCAGACTGGCTGATTCCCCGGCCAGTAACACCGGTCTCGCAAACTATGGTTGAAGAAAGAAACCTGAGCCGGCGACCTATCCAGCCCCATTCATAGCAGCTTGATGTTGCAGAATACCCTGTTTTTCAGAAAATGAGCCATTGCTCTCGCTCGTCTCGGGATCCAGTAATTTCAATACGGCCTACTTCCGGTGTATTTCTTCTACACGCTGCAGTTAAGGCTGAGTTGGAGGAATCCGCCGCGTACATTACCCCGGCATCCGATGATGTACGTGTTCATTGACTTCGAGCAGCGATTATTCGCCGGAAGCCTTGAAGATCGCAAGGTCTCAAGCCTGCAGGGACCCGGACATGCCAGCAGGTATCATAATCTGATCCACCCTGGGCTTGATGGCTCATTTCCAGGGAATGGCCCAATCTCTGGGAATCACGTAGTTTCCTTCTCGAGGAACGTCAACTCTCTTTGCAGATGCTCTCTCCGCTTCTCAGCAAGCGATGGAGGGGGTACTGCGACGACTTCCGCTGCCCCTCACGAGGTAATAGTTTTCTTGACTCCAATGCTGAGAACTTCCACTTGCTCAGAGGGTCGGATCTGTTTTGGTTGCACTGAACTGAACTTCTTCGTCTTCCAGTGCCTGGCTCTAGGGTATGAGTACAGCACGAATTCCTTTCTGGTTAGGGCTGGGTTATGTGCGTCCTCACTCTGAAATGACCATTCAGCGTGCGGGGCGAGCAAGCTCTCTGGGATGTGGGTACCGTTCAGACCCATCCGTTCGAAGATTGTTGAGGCATTCGCTGCGGCATGCGCACAAGATACGATACATAGCGCAGAGCGCGTATCCGGGCTGCCGTCAGGCTCCGAAACGCCATCAAGTCTGGACCACAAGATTAGCACTGACAATCGGGCGTTCGGTCCCCTTTCGCTGACGCACAGGTCCAGCTCGCAGGTAACCGACAGCATCTAGGCAGAGGAGAGGAGGATAGGTCCAGCGGGCAAGACCTTGTGAAAGCCTGCTTGTGAAAATTATTATGCAAACCCTCGAAAGTCGAGTTCCGACAGACGTTTTGAGAGAATGGACTCTGTTCTAAATGCGATACATGTTCATTCGAGGGATTTAAAGTAGGTCGATGAGAGTATGGACAGTTCCATAGTTGGATACATAAGTCCGAGGGAAATACGACTCAGTGTAGACTACATGGAATGTGTCTTCGAGCTTTGAGATCCTGAACAACTCTGAAAATCAGCGCCTGAAGCCAACGAGCCCGTCGGAGTTGGATCCTGTATAGCCATATTGCTTCCGCGTGAATTCGTCCCCATATGACGAGCTCGACTCCACACGGCGATGAGCCCACATTTTTTGATTTCGAGGGAATCGTTCCTTTCATTCTGTAGAAAGCTGCTAATCCGACGAACTCCGCAAATCATTGAGCCACGAGGGCGCGGCTGAGGAACTCATCCTGTTTGGACTTGTGCTGTTTTCGAAACAAACACGGGGAAGATCCATTGAAATCCAAGTCCGCCTGCATCCTTTCACCCTTACCCGCGTAACGGTGAAATTTACTGAAAATGAATGGTTTGAAGAATATCGACATGGCAGCAACGACTCGTAGAGAGTGGGAAAATCAGCTCATTTCGCGAGATGGAGTACTTTCTGGTTCTACCACACTCTAGTTCGGGGGTAGCCAACCTGGGTGTTGAGAGCTACCGGTAGCTCCTGACTCTTACTTCAGTAGCTCCTGACAATTATCCAACTTTGTTTTCCCAAGTAGGCATTCTTTGCGACTCGCCTCAATGAGAGTTGGTAGAAATCAACGGCGATGCTCCGAATTTTGCACGAAAAGAGATCCGACAACGCGTACCGTAAGCAGTCGCGTGAGTTGCGAGATCGTCGATGGGGTGGCCCACGGAAACTGGCCACAATTTCGATTTCCTCTGAGCAAGTTTCCTGGGCAGGCGGGTAGCCTGTGTAGCTACGGGCGACTCAGCCAGTTCCAGAGTAGCTCCTGCGCCTCGAAAGGTTGCCCGCTCTAGTGGATCTCCGGTTCTACAGTTACGTTCTGAATCTAATCGGCAGTCTTCTCCCAATATTTCTTTGGGATTTGGAATTGAGACTTGAGACGAAACGCCAAGAGCCGAGCTGTGAGAAAGAGAACCGGAGGACAGCGTGCAAAGAAAAGAGTTGTGATGTGCTTGTTGGGAATCATTGGTGTGGACGAAAGACACCCGAACTACCCTTCTATCGGGAGTCTTGTTGCTCGAGCCGGGGCGAGGAGCATTCAACACAAGACACAGCTTTCGAGACATCGGATTAAAACATTTTCATCAATGATATTTCCTGCATCAGACAATTAACTCAGCGGGACAGGAACGACCGTAGACCTCTATAGTGCACAGCGTCCTCATGCACGTAGGGGATAGCACCGTTCATCGTCTCAGGTTGTAGGCTCACGAAATTGTCAATTTAGCGTTCGTATGCCCGAACCTGCCAAGTGTGATCAAGAGTTCTTCCTCGTAGGGTTTTCCGAGAACCATTCCCGGGGTGTGTTCAGAATAAGCCACTCCAGTAGTATCTCCGACCTTCCCAAAGAATCATGAGGTCACCCAAAGTGTTAGGGAAGGCGGTCGGAATACACGGATACCCTCAGAAGAATCGATAGCACGATCGAACGAAAAGCAACTCCTTGAACTCGTCATGATGCCTCGGATCACTGTCCCTTGGGCTGCTCACGGGCGAACGCAGGTCCATTCATGTCAGATTTGCCTCCAAATTATCTTGTCCTCAAAATGCGGCGGAATTCGACTTTGGGGCACCATCACATACTCGGGGCTCCTACGATATTTGCCTTGGCCTGTGTCATCCTCGAGCTTCGAGCCGATTCTATCACCCCAAAGTCTGGCGTATGAGGGATTACTTTTTCAACCATTAATATACCAAAAGTTCACAGTCATCGAGTGAACTTTCAAGATCTGTAACTTCCCCGTGATGGACGGAGCGTTGCTTCATCGTGCAAGATTATTGCGATTCACTTGCGTGCCCACGAGCAAAAGTTCTTCTTCAGACTTCAGGGTACTTGCAAGGGGCCTGGGCCATGTTCGTCTCGGTGACCTGCTCTGCAAGATGCAGAAGAGATCATCCTGATCGGCGTTCTCTATTGCGAAACTGGCAACGCATCGAAAACACAGAGGGAGACAGACCTCGGCTCTGATTTAAACAGATGTCCTTGCTCCCATATAATCTGCTTTTGTTTTCCGGCTGAACCTCTCAGCCAGCCCTCAGGAGTGTCCCGGGATCACCTTTCGGTATTGCTTCAGTAACACTCCCTATCGCCTCGCAAATCCCATTGCGGGCGGTGGGCTTGGGTCTTAAGATGGTTCAGTTTTAATTCTGATATAAATTAAATCCTCTTTTTACCACATAAGAAATTTTTGTTGTCGGCCGGGGATCGAACCCGCGATTGCTACCTCAGCGTGGCACCCAAGCGTTGGTTCATGCCACACGGGCCGTGTGACACGGCCAACGAGCCGAACCCATATAATCTGCTTGACAGATAGATGCAGAACCGAGGAATTCGGAGATCTCCGAAGATCAGGTGTGGAAGCTGCGTCTGGTTTGGGAGTTCTACCAGAGGTCACGCTAAGTGAAACGGGCACTTGTCCCCCGGGAGAGAGCTTTCCGAAGACGGGTTGTGTTGTCGTCGCCGTAGCTCCACTGCTTTTCTCCAAGAATTCACAGGTAGACCCAGCTCACGGATTCCCACAGCGCTGGAATCGACAATCGTATGAATCGAGGCTGCGTCACGAACAGATCCAGTTGATTCCGGAGCGGTCTCATCATCCAAGCCGAGATCTGGCACGCCCTTTGTCACGAATCATATAACCGTCTCAAAACGCGCGCACAGCTGATTTTGAATCAACGCTTCAGCGGCGCCAGCTCTGTCGTCTGCTGAACCGTCGCGACTCGCGAGTAATCGTTGCCACCAGAGGACCTAACCTGATCCTTTCGTGGCTCTCTGATACGCGGGACCGGAGCGTCTGTGGAAGTGATGTGGAGCCGCCATTCAGCGAAATCGCACTCCTTACAAAACTCTTCAGTTACAGTAACACGCACCGAGGCGATTCCGGTACGAGAATTCAAATTTCTCTGTTTTCCTTCTCACCCCGTCGTGTCACTCTCGCTCTAAGAAGCCTTCGAAGCCGAAGGTATTGTGGTGGTCGGTGGAAGTGGTTCATATATGCTGATCTTTTATTGAGAGCGTACGCGGCGCTCTGCATTCCGTAAGGGGACCGCAGCGCAAACTACACACTGCAACGAAAATCGTGATCCGTGGACTGTGTTGACTCTGAGGTGCGTTGCAACAACCGCTGACACTGTGCTAAAGGTCCGCTGCTAACAGAAGAGTCCCGAGCGGTCGGCTCGTTACTCTCAGCAGACATAATGATGTCAGTAAGTATCCACACGATTCTGATTTCCAGGCTCGGACCGATCCCTGGGGTTCGTCCCAGGGTTTCCTTGACATCCTGATGATGATCGCTTTCATTAGAGAACTCATGCTGAATGATATTTCTCCGCACGGTAGCAATGATCCGGATTATTCTAATCCATGACAGCCAAGCTCCTTGAATAGTATATTTTCATTCACTATTAAAAGCGGGAATCCTACTGTAGAGTCGGCTCTGCTCGTTCTTGTTACGAAACTAGGGAAACGAAGAACGATCTCCGTGAGTGCTCCGACAGTAGACTGTGGAATCGATCCTCGACCATGAATGAATCAAACGCGGGATGTCGTTTCTCCCTATCAAATCAGTCGCTCAGTCCTTCCGCGATCGGGACCATGTAGGAATGCTTTCTCGATGATCTAGTAGAGATCCTGCGAAGAGTTCGATCGCGGATCATCTCCGAGAAGTTTGAAATTCCTGATGCTGGACATTCGCGCTGGTGGTTATAATATTCGATTCTCCTCGATTCAAGGAAAAGACAACGTTCGTCACTCAGTGGCCGAAAATTCGACCTCATGTTGTGAAACTTCTCCGACAGCAGGATATTTCTCAGCCAGATTGGCAAAACCTATTTTGGTGAGTTATTCGAGATCTCTCGAATCAACGGTCGCAAGCCTGAGCGGCTACTACTGTCAGAAACTCCGAGAAGTCACTTCCTTGCTCGCGAGAACACTACGATTGGCTCGCTATTCGGTTATCCTGGATATTTTAATTCTGGCAGATCTTCTGCAAGCCCTCAGTTCGTGATTTCGTCCGTTCGACCAGGGTCTCATTGCAGGGATATCCACGCCGTGTACATATGGGACGACAAAGGTGCAGAACAGCTCGATCGAGCTCTGCAAGAAGATGTGGCAACTTACGTCAGAGAAGCACAGAGGGTGCGTAAGGAGACGACCTGCGGTGCCGGTCAACTGATGGGAACATGATCTCTAAGCCGTTCTTCGATTATGAAGAATTCTTCTATTTCACAGCGTGTTATGGACAACCAAGAAGACACGGCCCTCCTCACAGCGTACATAAAAGAATGGCGAAAATTCTTCGCTCAGTGTGGCTATCTGCCACTTCCGTTTCGACCGTGTGACGTGATGAGCAAACAGAGGATGGCTAGCAACAATTGGTGCCCGAAAAAAGGTGACTGATCGGTACCGGTTGTATTATTCCTCAACGGATCCAGAGAAGGTTCTCATTATATACTGGTGATGAAACTCGAGTTACCGTTTTGCAGAGTCACCATTCGCGGAGGCCGATGCACACGTGCGACGAATGATGTTAGTTTCATGGAACGATTATGTGTTCCAAAAAATCAGGAACCGACTCCAAGACTCGGCCATGAAACTCATCCAAGCGGAGCGGAAAGGAGAGTCGTTTGAATCTCAGCTAGTCATAGGTGTTAGAGAGAGCTGCGTTCATTTGATCGCTGATTCCGCAGAGAACCTCGAGGTAAGCATCACCAAAGCCGTTGCGAACTCGGCGCTCTCCTTGGCTGTTATGGGTTCTTCCCCTATCATTATCTCGTGGTACCGTATTGACCATCAATCCCAGCCTATCTTTCCCATGAATGTGGTGATAAGGTCGATTACAGTTTTGATTACAATCACGGTGAGATCATTGTTGTCGATGAAAATGGCTAGCAGCTCGACTAAAATCCATGAATGCGACAAATTGGTTATGATCACATCGTCGCATGATGATTCGTCTTCATACGATCAGGTCGTGATCATGATCATGATGTCCCTCCGTAATCATAGTCATAATTAAACAATTTATTCTCTTTCATTCATGATGATTGTCATAAAACTCCCCATAATTATCCCTCGGGAAGCTCACCAGAGTATTTTCAGGTTTACGTGCGGCATTTTGAGAAACCCTATATTAATGCGACAGCGGATTACTACAAAGTTGAGGCTGCTCGCCAATTAGAAGAAAATGGCGTTCACGACTACATGCGCTTCGCCGACGCGAAACTGAGAGAAGAAGAAGCACGTGGAGCAAAGTACCTGGAAAGCAGTGCCAACTCATTAGCTTTACTCAAAGAATGCCTCGTCGAACATTTGGTGGAACACTTCATGGATCAAATGCTGGCCGAATTCTCAAGTGAGTTTGGCTCCTGCTCCGAGATTCACAATGATCAATGAGGGATCGTCAACTCTCAACGAAATAGAGAGGAGATCAAGATGAGAACAGACATTCCGCTCCTTCAGCCCTCATCAAGAGTAGTGATACGGAGAAACTGGCCTTGCTCTTCCGACTAATGGACCAAGTCGCTGATGGTCGTGGAATCACCCCGATGTTGGAACAGATGAACGAATACATCGTTCAGCAAGGTTTGGCCGACATGCGCGCGAACGCTAGCACCATTACGCAGGACTGTGAAAAATACGTAGAAGCACTCCTCGACCTCTACAACAAGTTCAGCAAACTCGTTGAGCAAGCCACCGATAACGATCCGCGGTTTCTGTCTGCACGCGACAAAGGGTTTGAGGAAATAGTGAACAGCTGCAGCATCTTCATGATCGAAATCCCAAACAAGCCCAAAAGGTATTATCCCCCTCGTCGATCATCGACTGGCGCTTTCATCATCTGACTTCGAGGATTTCCCGGAAATCAGTTTCTCATGTGTCTTCCACCGGAACTCCTTTACAGCACGAAAACGACGCCTGAGTCCCGCTGTCCCGAACTTCTAGCCAATTACAGTGATATGCTGCTGCGTAAAACACCTCTCTCAAGGAAACTCACAAGCGACCAAATCGATGCGAAGCTCAACGAAGTCCTCATACTCCTTCGTTATGTTAAGAACAAAGACATTTTTATGCGGTATCATAAACACCATCTCACTCGTCGGCTGATTCTTGAGATATCTGCCGATAGTGAGAAGGAGGAAAATCTGGTACGTACATCGTCCCGAGTCGCTGACTTTTTCTCCCTGAGTTCAGACCCATTCAAGCGACGAACTGGTCGGAACTCCGCAAGTCGAGGTCGGGTGAAGTTCTGCCATTCGGATTCTCATACCCAATTTTCAATTCAAGGTTGAGAGCTTGCGCAACGTGGGTATGCCTGCGGACTACATTAACAACATGCAGAGAATGTTCAAAGATATCGAGCTAAGCAAAGGCCTCAACAAGGAGTTCAAGGAGTTCAAAGAGCGACAAGGGGGCCAGCAAGGCCGGAGCTCATTCACTGATGCGGTGAACATAAAAATTTTGAACGTGGGAAGCTGGGCCCGCAGCGCAGACGTCATCCCGGTCTCCCTCCCCATCGAGCTCGAAGATTTGATTCCCGAAGTCGAGGAATTTCACAAACAAAAATACAACGGACGTAAACTCCAGTGGCATCATCACATGGCCAATGGTACCGTCACTTTCTCCAACAACATGGGCAAATTCGACCTCGAAGTTACGACGCTACAGATGGCGGTCCTGTTCGCCTGGAATCAGAGGCCTCTGGTGAGGTCCTTGGTATTTCCGAACAATTTCCTCTCTGGGTGATATTCCAGTGAAAATCCGAAGTCGTCGATTGATCTCGGGTGATTTGAAAAAGTGAGTATTATTTTCCAGGACAAAATTTCTTTTGAGGGACTCCGCCTAGCTACAGAGCTTCCGGACTCAGAGCTGCGGAGGACGTTGTACAGCCTGGTGAACTCTACAAAAATCAAGAAACAAGTCTTGTTATGTGATTCGCTCGATATAAAGAACCCGAAAGATTTCAAGGAGTGTAGCGTCTTCTGGGTCAATCAAGAGTTTTGCATCGTGTAAGTAAAGCCATCTATAATCCCTTGAGTCAGCTCGGACTGTCCTCAATCGATGGTCATTATGTCGATCTTTTCACCAGATCGTTTTCGCAAGATGATCTTTGAAGCACGACCTGAGAATTTCTGATCCCCAGGAAAAACAATAAAACCCAGAAGCGAGGTCGCCTGAATCTTATTGGCCGACTACAATTGGCCTCCGAGAAAACGGCAGAAGAGAACCACAACGAAATCGCAGTTTTGAGAGAATTGCGCACCGAGGTGAGATTCTCTGACATCTAGAACTGTGTGGCGGATGATAGTCCCAACTCACTCTTCGAGTTGCTTCACAGATCCTGAAGGACAGCTCCCACTTGCTACATCTCTTCTCTTTGCAGGAGGGAATCATGAAACTCATGAAAATGCGGAAACGCATCTCATACGCTCAATTGCAAACCGAACTCGTTGAGATCCTGAAAGGACAGTTTTCCCCTTCGAGGAAACTCATCAAAGAATGTATAGAGAAACTCATCAATAATAATCACGTATCGCGTAGTGAGCAAGACCTCAACGAATACGTGTACGTGGCCTAACCCACAACGAAGGTCAGCAAAGCTCTTTTCAACGCTTGCTTGGCTCTAGGATTACCAGACGACGAGCTTGAATGTGATGGGCAATCTTGGAAGATGAACGAGTAAGCATGAAAGAGAGTTATGGAGATCTGAGAGCTGTTCATAGAAATGTTACATTATTTGAAACACTCAGCAAACACAGACATATGCGGGCTCCCGTCTGCGGGGCCAATCAGGTATGTTAATAAAAATATTCAAGACGACGTCCTGATCCAGTGAGTATTCGTTCTCGCGGGATCCGCCGATACTGAGTCAAGCCTTATGGAGCCTAGATCTAACAGGATCGGTGGTGAAACTTCCGACTCAAGTTTTGCCGGATGGAAGTTCCACCTCCTAGTTACATATCCCTCTTGAGCCGGTCATTGTCATCCGTCCTCGACGTTACGGGCGCATCGATTGATTCGGAGTATGTACTCGTTCCGCGATGTCAACCCGCGCTTTCCATACGAAATGATCCCGCGGTCGAGGCTGGTCGCGATATGAAAACACACATCGGATTCCCACAGCACTTCGGCTGTTGACATACAGTGGCTAGTTGACAGAAATCTTGAGCCTTCGTTACTCTTGAGAGCCAGGAGGTTTATTCAAAGAACGGAATTCTTCACGAAAAATAAGACACCACGCACGACGGTGATCAAGTCAAATCGAACAGATTTTGAATCCATGAAACACGAGGGGAGACAAAGGAGAAATAAACAAAGAACTACGCGGGAAATTATGAGAGCATATGCTGAGTTGATAGAATATCTCTTACAGCCCGATTCATTCCGTAGGAGGAATACTTATAATATGTTGAACCTTCCGCTTCCGTCGATGGATGTATCAGCTTACGCCGGTTTTTGACATGAGTTGAGAACAGAATTCGCTTCCGCAGCTAAATTTCGTCCAAACTCATTTCCGCTAAGCCTTCTTCTTGGCTTTCCCTTTGGGCTTCGAGTTCGTGAAAAAGGTCTTAAGATCATCCGCATCGGCGGTGTCGCTCTCGAGGGCAACTATGGTGCGCCGCTGAATCTCTTTCAAAATTTCAAGAGCTGTCTTGAGGTCCATGTCGTATGCGGATCCACCCGACTTGAGGTAGTTAAGATAGAGACATTCATTTCGTCGCTGATGTTCCTGTGGGGGAGCATATCGTGAATCGCAAGTTCCAACATATTTCGGAATGGACCAATATCCTGGATCTATCTAAGCTGAGGAAAAGTGCTCCGCCAAGCTATATAATCCGCAGTCACGACCCCGAGAATCGAGCAAGACTTGATGACCCGCTCCCGTTCCACACAACCCCGAAAGCCCTCGGAAACTCACTTCGACTATGCTGTCCGTCTCTTCCCAACTGTCCAACTCTTTCCCACACGCGAAACACTTCACAACATCCTCGTTTCCGGTGAAGATGAAACCGTTATCAGCCAGTTTTCGAGGAGAGACATTCTCGAAATCATGAGGCCAGTCTGTCTGAAAAACGCCGAGCGAAGTGCTAGTCGCTGTGGGTCTTCTTTACTCGTAGCCATACAACCATCTCCATTGAAAATATTCCACCAGGATGTCTGATACTCACCTCAAAAGAAGCAAAGCGATTATCGGGATGGAAAAGGTCTATAGTGATGGATTGGGAGATCATTCTCACAGCAATCCAAATCAAATCATCGAAGAAAACACTTGCACTCCTCTTTCAATATTCGAATTGCTGTAACAAAACATGCAACCATGAAGCGGCGTGTTGAAGAAAGACCATACAAGTACTCCCGGAGGAACCGATGCACATGTGTCCCCGAACCTCTGAATAAACAGCCGCGACAGCTTAATCCCGATTTTGTTTTGGCGCGAAGGCAGGTACTTCAAAACAAGCCGAGTTCATAAGATGACGACTTTCCTGTGCACGAACGATGTCAGCGGCGCCTGGTGGCTGCTTCGAAATTTGGCGGGAAAAGCTGTCACCGTGAAACAATAATCTTCGTGGATCTTTTGTATCAGAAGACGCGAGCCGGGATCCTTCGCGCTCGAGCGGCTTGCTCTTCAGCTAGTCAGGTAAGAATATTCGAGTAAGTGGCCAGAGCGGTGACTACCCCTCGTAATTAGAGCATCTGAGAAAATAGATATAACGGCTAAATGACACCCACTCGGATCCCTGCACAGCGAGGTTCAACCAAGATCCAGTTGAGCTCCGACAAGAGCTCTCCGATCGTATCCCTCATGTACCTCCATTGTTTCCCAGAACTCCCCATTGTTCCGCATCCATAAACTGTTCCGCGCCCTAGGTTTGCGGCCTTTGACGGTGGGCAACGATCGGAACGAAGTTGTTGGAATAATTACTCGGAAGGATCTTGCCGTTTTTTGGAGTCAACTGTAAAAGAAGTTCGAGCACATACGGTCGCTCTATGAAGGAGTCAATCTGTGCGGAGTGTCTGGACATGTATTCCCGTATCAGGTATCACGGAATTTCATCACGGTATCACGGGAATCATTTTCCATGAAAAATGATCGCGGAGTTCACTCCACCCTCTGACAGCTTCAATACGAATCTAGACAAGAGCCCTAAGATTGTTGAAATCGGAATGGATGAGGATTGAGCGGTTGCGTCGAGCCAACTCATCCCATGTCTCCGGGCTCAGCAACAAGGTGCGAAAGACGTCAGTCCTCTTCTGATCTTGACAGAAGAATTCCCTCAGTATCCTGTCATTGGATTCGTCACCGTGGATCACGAGCACTGAGGTTTGCAGACCTGGAAGCTGTTCCGACGGATCTAGCAGCTTCCATGCTCGGGATGGGTTTCGAGTATCATGTTCCTGGAAAGGATTCGAAAGAGCTCTTCGAGGAAGTCGTTCTGATCATACTTCCGGATGGGTACGAGAATACTGAGTTGGATTCGATCGTTCCGATACCTCAGCGAAATCTCACAGCGAACCTGACCCAACGCTGAACCGCGGAAAAAGCGAGTCTCCCGCCGCTCAGGTCTTAGCAGTGAAGAGGGCTGCGCTTCGACCCATAGCCTGTCGCGTTCCAAACTCCGCATCCTCCGAGAATACATCCGGCAGATTTTGAAATGACTTTAGAAATCTCCGATCGTACTTCCAGAGTGGGGCACCATTCGACCGGTCAGATACTACTGATGGAGCGAGTCAGAGGGTGAGGTCGGAAATACTTCCAGGAGAGCCGACGATTATCAATTATTAATAACTATATCCCAACTGGCCAGATTTGGAGATCGATCGGAGGGCTTGACCTTATTTTAGACCATCCAATGCAAGAGCTTTTTCCTCACACATGGTGATCGCCAGTGCTCAGAAGCGCTGCAGAAGTGAGTGGACTGAGTTGAGAAATTTTACGATACCCGAGCTCATGAAATTATCGTGAAACTCAAACCCATGACCTCACGCCTTTGCGTGTGCCTGTTGTGACTCAGTGGACACGGAGTTCATTATCGACTTGGCTGCGTAAAGAAGGCCGTGAATGACGAGGCTGGTCCACCAGGTGGTCCTGATGGTATGACTACGAGTGCCTGGTCCCAAGGAAATACGATAATCTGTCGCCCTGGAAAGAACAAGTGGCAAGGGAGCGAGAGCTGAGGTCTCAAGAGAGAACCTTCTGCACGCCGGCTGTTCGCAGACGGATACATCCTAAAACCGTTCGCGTCGAGGAGGCTCTGCTTCTCTTGCATGGAATTGGAGACTGCTCGAGATCCCTTTCCCAAGCCGTCGTGCGAGATTTCGCATGCGTGTCCCACTCCCCTCAGGCTCTCGCATGGAGTTCTCTCGCTCATCGGGGCGAGCAAGAGGCCCAGGGCGGTTCCGACGTTCATGGTCTCACAGCGGTCCGAGAGTTCCTGGATGTTGCCCAGGCAGGTAAGGGTCAACTCTGGAGTTATCCGATCTTAGAGAAGCCCATCTCTCCACTACAGGGGAGCCTCGGTGATCGTCACCGAATCGTCTCACCGAGTCCCGGACTCCTCCGTTGCCGGACGTGGGTCAGGTTCATTGAGAGAGTCCGCCTACAGCCTGAACTCACGAAGGACGGCTGTGTTCGGAGGTCGATGCCGTGAAGGGAGTCCTCAAATGGAACGTGATCGTCCTGTGGGATTGATTCGCTCCCTGACGTCCCGTTGTTTCTGACGTTCGTGTGCGAGCGTTACTCCGTTCAGTTGAATTTGAATAACACGACAACCGAAACGTTCATCCTTGTTGGATGACAGCAAAAAGGGGCGCCTCCAGGAAAAGTCCTATCAGGCAAAGGAAGTTCGGGTAGGGTAATTAGGCTCAATGAAAGCAACGGTGGTCATCACAATCCGAACTGCCTCGTTCGAGAGTTTATTCGACTCCCGGACGCGAAAAAAATGCGCCATCCTTCCAGCTATCGAACCCGGAAAAAAATCCAGAATCGGATAATTTTTCACCGATATATGAGCAAAAGAAGAGAGAGTAAGAGAATCCCCGACTTAAAATGACCACCCTGTACACCGAAGACGGCCACATCTGAATTATTTTTGTGTCTAATTGTTACCAAGAAGGGAGTCAGAGGGAGTGTGCCGTGAGCAAGTGGTTCTATGTACAATATCTATGGGAACAGAAGTAGATAGATCGTTCAACGCTGCCTGAGAACACTGCAGGCAGAGAGTGGAGAGCCCCGAGGAAGAGGAACCGGATGGATGGGAGCGAGAATGCGAGAGGCGGCACACTCTCCGAGCCCGATTTTGTGACCTTACGGCCCCGTCCCTCCTTCGTGCTTGATCCTACAGTCCCGCCTCTACAATCCCAGCCAACGACACACCGAGGTACCAGAATTGCGGCGTTGATCCCTCCGTTCGAGCACCACCCGAAATTTCGACGCTCCTCGATTTGAAGTCACACTTATACATACGTCCGATCAGAACCCTTTGATGCCCTGGATGGTCGGAGCCGCTGTAATTTCGCTGTTTTCCTGAAACCGCTCGTCCGTGACAGCGGCCGCTGGACATTCACAGATTGATCGGTCATATGGTTGGCTCGTAGGGCGCTCGGAGGCTATCGCCGCTGGTAGTCTCGAGGAATGGCTAAGTCGGCATCCGCAGCTCATCTGAGCTTACCCACGAACGAGACTTGGCAGACAGCAGACGCATCCTTATACCATCACCAGGAGCGGACCAGTTTTAGAGCACCCAGCGAGTCGGCATAGTAAAGTGTCTGGGAGGTTCCAACTGCCGGCGATGAGGAGCCTGTCGGATCATGGCGGAGAACGAGTCTTGATCCTGCAGGTCGCTGAAGCCTAAAAGACCTCTTGAAGTACGCTTGGAAGTTCATCGAGCCTGAGACAGGACTCGCCATCTCAGCATTTTAGGGCCTCAACGTCGAAGGTCAGAAGTGGGGTGAAGCCTTGCGCGGCTTGAGACCGACGGCTCGCCCCGGAAACGGAAGTTTGAAGTCATCAGAGTCGATTTTCCGTGGATTTGGCTTTGAATCGGAGTACAGAGTGGTCAGTTGTCCAGCGCTGGTGTGCTTTCCCCATCGTGATTCCGCAATGAAGGATTCGTCTCACCTGGATCGAATCGCGTGGAACTCGATACAAAATGGAGAGAGGAAACAATCAACCCAGATTCTTGAATCTCCTTGTTTCGTCGCGGATCATTTGCTTCGTTTGACAAGGAGATGTGCACTTACTATCCCACGCCGATTTTGATGATACATAGATGGGTATGTGGGGGGCCTCGGGGGTAACATGGACGCGCATGAGACTTTTCTCCATGCGGCCCCGGGGCCTCAAAAAAAGGAGGTGGACTTCATGTTTTGCTCATGTTTAGAGTCGGCTTATATCGGAAGCATTGAAACGACTCCTAGAGAAATGATAGCGAGAAAACACAGGATCCGCTTAGCTTGCTCGCTCCTGAAGTGAAAGGCTGATGTGCATCTACAGGGTGTGTCCTCTAAGCTGCAACATTTTCGTGGCCTTTCTGTTTTGGGCTGTATTTCGGTCAAATTTTATCCGATGTGGGAGTTTTTTTTTTGATCGAAAGCTCTTGAAGAGACGCATCTTTTCGCTTCATTATTTTTGATCATCAGATCAGTGTTGAGTTTTCCAGAGGCTGTCGAAGTTTTCCTCAATTCAATCCATGGTCCCTGAAAGAACTAACCAGGAAATCGCCGATTCTCAACCGATTTCGGAAATTAAAAAAACGGAAAGATTCCCCTCGAACCCAGCTACAAAACGCTCGCAAGAACGCGCGGATCGGTTGCGAACCGGAGGAACGGTATTCAATACGAGATACCCCAAAATTGAGCCTCCCGGACCCCCTGCCGACCCCTCCAGTAAAGAACTGCCTGTAACTCCTCAGGGAAGCCGATTTCGGAAATTTCACTGATGGCAAAAGTTTCTTATTTTGAGCTAAACCACCCGGAAACGAAGTCACCGAGTCGATCCGATAACTTTTTTTTTCCACCTCAAAAGTCACTGGGCGCTCATCTCATGACTTTTGAGGCGTTTTGTAGCTGGGTTCGAGGGGAATCTTTCCGTTTTTTAATTTCCGAAATCGGTTGAGAATCGGCGATTTCCTGGTTAGTTCTTTCAGGGACCATGGATTGAATTGAGGAAAACTTCGACAGGCTCTGGAAAACTCAACACTGATCTGATGATCAAAAATAATGGAGCGAAAAGATGCGTCTCTTCAAGAGCTTTCGATCAAAAAAAAAAAATCCCACATCGGATAAAATTGACCGAAATACAGATGATGAAAAATGACCGAAATACAGCCCAAAACAGAAAGGCCACGAAAATGTTGCAGCTTAGAGGACACACCCTGTATATCATGTTATGTATACACACAGATCGAAATAAAACCATAAACAGTAAACATTACTCATATACAAAGGAAATCGGTCAGCTTGTGCCCTCGGCGCTGTGCAATGGTGTTTCCAGCAACAATACAGCCATGGAACGACAGCGAAGAAGGGGCACTTCCGAACCCAGATTTCTGCGTCGTGAGGTTCGTGAGTATAGTTTCTCGCTGGATGGTATCGGTGTAATCGAGTTTTCTGATGAACTCCTCAACGAATGGCGACAGCGATGGAACGTCACTTTCGGAGTTTGAGCTGCGTGCGTGACCCGGCTCTCTGCATCGAGAGGTTTGTGAGAATTTTTTCTGGCTCGATGGTATCGGCGAAATCGAGTTTTCCCATGAGCTCCTCAGCGAATGGCGACCTCCTCAGCGATAAATCTTTCGAAAGAGGTTTGGAATTATTCATTTCAAGAATGGATAAGCTACAGTCAACGTGAATAACGTTAGATTACGGGACATAGAAGTCAACAGGACCCAAACTAGTCATCGGAAGGCATAGCACAGTTGAACTTGATCGTTTCAACTACCGTTCTCTACCCATTGATGTGATATATGCTGCGATTTGTTGTTATCCGGTGACTTTTCAGACTGATTCGTGTACCGTATCCCTATATGAGATCAGACAGGCGCCGGCCGGGGGGATCGGAGTACTGATGTAATGTAGAACGCTCTCATCACTCTGGAATAAAGAGGCACCGCCCCAGACTCAAATTCTGGCACCACTCAGAACGAGAGCGCAACAGATAGTCGACGAGTCCGAGTCCGGCGGCTCCTTATCTCTTGGACTCAGTCCGACGCGAGTCCAAGTCCAAGAGTCCAAGTGAGGGCTCAAAATCTCGGTTACGGGTTCGGATCCCAAAGTCTCTGATTCTCGGCTAGTACGATGGGAGCCGGCGGCTGACTTTAGTTTGAGAATAATTGACCCCCTATCAGATGATCAGCAATTCCGAGACCAATCTGACCATCACTTTCCAACTCTGGAGGGGTGATTCCGGGACCAATCCGACCATTACTTTCCAAGTGTGGAGGGGTTATTCCGGAACCCATCTGACCATTACTTTCCAACTCTGGAGGGGTGATTCCGGGGCAAATCTGACCATACTTTTTCAAGTCTGGAGGGGTGATTCTGGGACCAATCTGACCATTACTTTCCAACTCTGGAGGGGTGATTCCGGGACAAGTCTGACCATACTACTGCAAACCTGGAGGAGGTATTCCGAGACCAATCTGACCATACTTTTCCAAGTCTGGCGGGATGATTCCCAGACCAATCTGGCCATTTCTTTCCAACTCTGGAGGGTTGATCGCGAGACCGAACTGACCCTTACTTTCCATTTCTGGAGGGGTGATTCCGGTACCAATCTGACCATTTTTTTTTTGAGTCTGGAGGGTTGATTCCGAGACCAATACGACCATACTTCTTCAAACCTGGAGGAGTGATTCCGAGACAAATCTGACCATTTCTTTCCAACTCTGGAGGGTTGATTCCGAGACCAAACTGACCATACTTTTCTGAGCCTGTGGGCTGAGTCCGGGACCAATCTGATCATACGAGGTCCGAGGTCATACCGAGGTCCATGGGGGTGATTTTAGAGTCGATCTGACTCTCCTCCTCGAAGGTATGGAACTGATTCGGGAGACGGTCTCACCATTATTTCCGGGCTCTATGGGGGTGATTCCAGGATCGACCTGACCAGGCTTTTGGAGGCATCGAGGCTCTTTCTTCACTGGGTCAGCATCATTCGTGGGACCATCTCCTCATTCGGTTGAGTGGTACGTGTTGTTATGATCAAATAGACTCCGCAATCATCTTCTCAAAATCCGGAAAGTATGGTCAGGTCGATCCTGGAATTAGCCCTGCAGACTCAGGAGGGTAGGCTCAGATTAGTCCCGTAATCACCCCTCCAGACTTGAAAAAATATGGTCAGATTGGTCGCGGAACCACCCCTCCAGAGTTGGAAATAAATGGTCAGATTGGTCTCGGAATCACCTCTCCAGACTTGAAAAAGTATAGTCAGATTGGTCTCGGAATGACCCCTACAGACTTGAAAAAGTATGGTCAGTTTGGTCCTGGAATCACCCCTCCAGAGTTGGAAAGGAATGGTCAGATTGGTCTCGGAATCACCCCTCCAGAGTTGGAAAGTGATTGTCAGATTGGTCTCGGAATCACCCCTCCACACTTGGAAAAGAATGATCAGATTGGTCTCGGAATCACGCCTCCACAATTGGAAAGTTATGGTCACATTTGTCTCAGAATCACCCCTCGAGAATTGGAAAGTCATGGTCAGATCGGTCTCGGAATCACCCCTCCAGACTTGAAAAAGAATGGTCAGATTGGTCCCAGAATCACCCCTTCAGAATTGAAAAAGTAATGGTCAGATTTGGTCTCGGAATCACCCCTCCAGACTTGAAAAAATATGGTCAGATTGGTCGCGGAATCACTCCTCCAGAGTTGAAAAGTAATGGTCAGCTTGGTCTCGGAGTCACCCCTCCAGGTTTGGAGAATGATGGTAAGATTAGTCCAGGAATCCCCGCTCCACACTTGGAAAGTAATGGTCAGATTGGTCTCGGAATCACCCCTCTAGACTTGAAAAAGAATGGTCAGATTGGTCCCGGAATCACCCCTTCAGAATTGAAAAAGTAATGGCCAGATTGGTCGCGGAATCACTCCTCCAGAGTTGGAAAGTAATGGTCAGCTTGGTCTCGGAGTCACCCCTCCAGGTTTGGGGAATGATGGTAAGATTGGTCCAGGAATCCCCCCTCCACACTTGGAAAGTAATGGTCAGATTGGTCTCGGAATCACCCCTCCAGACTTGAAAAAGAAT